>APFE030341805.1:63290-75213 GCA_000404065.3 Pinus taeda | reverse complement strand
TTTAGAAAATAATAATAAAATTTTTAATCTCCTAAATATCTTTATCTCATTCGGAACAAATTACCCTTATCAATAAGTGCAAAGAATAGGTATCTTTATTATAGTTTTGAAAGTAATTGTATAATTATAAAGTTTGGAAGCTCTTATCACTTTATAGAACAATAACAAAACATAATTAACTTATAGTGGGTTAAAGTTGTGTTTTGGTTTAAAGATTTAACCACATGAATGAAATATGTATCTTAAGCGTATATTAAAGTGAAGTAAACTGCATATATGTGTAGGGTGCAACAGGATGTTCAAGAACCTATTTACCTAAAAATTTATCTCGGTAAAATATATATAAAAAGAGGAAATAGGATGTTCAAGAATATATTTATTTAAGAATTTACTTGTATTCTCATAAAACACATATGTTTTCATGATCTTAATTTTCAAGCTTTTCTCTAGCTTAATTACTATTAAGATTGTCAAATCAATATCATTTACATGTTTTTAAAAACATCATCATGATCTTAAGAATATTTGCCAATTTCTATGAAAATATCTTTATATATTATTGATGACTATATACCAAGTGTCTAAAGATCAAATTTCTTTAGGTGCAATTTTTTTTTGCAGTGAAAAGATATCTGATCCTGCTTGAAGTTTAGTATATCTAGAGTTAAGATGGATGTAGGATGATATTATATAAATTTCACATATCTATATAAAAGTAATCTTATATTTCATTTTTATTAAGATCTTGATTTAGTAGTAGTGAGAGTAGAGGATTTAGATTATCTTGAAAGTATAACTTCTTTTCCTTTAAATTTAAGTAAAAAAATGTAATAAAATTAAATTAAAATAAAGTAATTATAAAATAGTTTAGTTTTGAAATGAGTTTTGATTTTTAAGTATTGATAAGTCATGTTATCACAATAAAGTCTATCTACAAGTTAATAATATTCATGGTAAAGTGGGTGTGAATATTCATGATTAAGAATTTTGTGATACTATGAGTTTATGGTAAACATTAAGTTTTTATGTGCTTGTTAATTAATTTCAAATGTGGTTACAAAATCATTATTAGCCCTTGCTAAGGCAAGGCTCTAGCAATGGATTTCTCTAGCAATGGATTTGTCAGTTGACCAATATTAGCTTAGAATTGACCAATGCAACTTATAATATTAAAGTTGGAACATAAATATTTATGGTTAAGATGGTCAAGCATGTTCAACAGAGGTATTTATGGTTAGGATGGTCAAGAATGTTCAACAAAGGTCTCTATTGTTTAATATGGTCAAACATAATTGTAAATTAAGGTCAACAATGATAACCCGTGATTAACTATGATCAAACATGGTGAACCATGATGAACTTTGGCCAATGCCGATTGAAAATCATCAACCATGGTAAATTGTGATCAACTATGGTCAACCAGGATCATCCACGGTCAACCCTTTAATGGTTAACCCTCTAATGTGGTTAACTATGGTCAACCCCATTGTCATTATCACTCACACACCATTGTCATTATCACTCACACGGTGACAATGAAAAAGGATTTGGAATGTTGAGATTTTGATATTTAGGTATGGAATGTTGGGATTTTTTGTATTGGGGTTTATTAATACCTTGGGCTTACAATATTGATAATATGTTGGGTTTATTAATCCCTCGGGTTTATAATATTTATCCCAAGTGTTTTTAATATTAATCCCTTGGGTTTATAATATTTATCCCAAGATTTTTTTATATTAATCCTTGGGTTTATAATATTAATCCCTAAATTTTATATGAGAAATTAATCAAAACCTGGTGGATAACTAGCAATTATAATATTAATCCCTACAATTTCTATGAGAAATTAGTCAAGACCTGGTGGATGACTGAGCAATTAAGAATTCAACCATTAGTAACACTTAATCTTGAAGTTTACAATTTTATTTAAAACCTTTGTAAGAAATATCAAGAAAGAGAAGATACTCTTCAAATTAACTTGGTAAATCTTGAAAAACTAAAAAGGACCATCATACTGATGCCTAAATTCATTTCAACATAAAATCTTAATTATATATGAAAGAGTGAAAATAGAACAAATCTCATGATGTATGTGAGATAAATATTTTTTACAATATTGTGGGTTGAAGAATAACTTGGTCAAAATAACATAAGACAAGTATTAATATATTCACATTCTAACAACACTGTTATATGTCCACTATGAAACGAATATAGTATGTGTGTTTATTAAATTGTCCTCTACCTTAAGTTTAGCTATTTGGTTTTTAGCTGAGGCTTTCCCCAAGATTATTCTTCTGTGTTTCATGTGCGATTGATTTCTTCTTCATCTGTTATAGTGTTCTATTTGATCTTGCTCAAAATCGATTAAGATTCCGCAAGTTTGATTGTAGAAGTAGAGTAAGTATTTTGCTTTAGTACATTGCATAATCAATTTAATGTACGATGAAATTTCTACAAGGTATTAGAGAAAAGGTGAGCAAAGCAGAGAACAATATACAAAGAAGGGAGAAGTTTGAAGTTCTTGATTATCAATACAAAATTGATTTCTTATTGTATCTCAAAATTCACCAATGGTGTTCAATGGCCTTAGAATCATGCCGTGGATGGCAGATCGAATGACATAACATGGAAGCATTGCATGGAGGTGGTATTAGAGGAAAATGGTTTGAAGGACTTCATTGATCAAGAAATCCCCAAGCCAGTAGCGGCTAATGCCCAAGAATTGGTGGAATTGAAGAAATGTGTGGCGAGAGCAAGGAGGATTCTTTTGGAGGGAGTTCGAGACCATATTGTCTGAAGTCTCCATGGGAAGAAGAATCATTTTCGATGTGGAAGACATTGAAGGATATATATTAGAACAACAGTGGCTAGAGGAAGCTAGCGCTAAAGGACAAGATTCGAAAAATCAAGTGTGAAAAGGGGGACATGATCTCTACATATTTGAACAAGCTCACCACTTGCAGGGATGAGTTTGGAAGTGTAAGAATCATGACAGCGACTGATGATGTGGTGAGTCTTGCTCTCCTCGATCTTCTTAAGAGCTCGCATAGCCACCAGGACTCAGTTAGTGGAAGAGAGAAATTGTCAGATTGGGAATGATTATTATCAGATCTCATGTAGGAGGAGATCAGGAGGAGCACCAGAGATGGTTCTTCATCCAAGGAGGATGAAGAAGATTTCATATTAGCGAGTAAGGCAAGGAAAGGGAAGGAGAAGGATTCTCATCCCAAATCGAGTTCTTCTCATGGAGGGAAGAAGATTGACAAATCTAAAGTGAGATGCTTTAATTTTCATGAGGCAGGCCATTATGCAACTAATTTTCCATTGAAGAAATCCAAGAAGGGATCCTTGAAAGGATTTGAAGGTGAGGCATTGGCCTCTTAGTTCAAATTGTATTTTACCCTCATCACATGCATGGTTTCATCAATGATGGGTTGTGGTTGGTTTCTTGATAGTGGAACCTCATTCCACATGACCAACGATAAGAGTTTGTTCAGTACTTTGGAGGAGAATGACCTCAAGATACTCATAGACATGGGTGATGATTAAAGGTACTGTGTTTCAGGTGAAGGTACAGTTTCTTTTCAGATGGAGTGATGCTAGAGGACAAAGGCTATGATGTAGTCTTCAGTAAGGGAAAGGTTTTCCTTAGATACATCACCACAAGACAAGTGAAGCAAATCAGTTCATGATTCAATAACTTGTATGCTCTTGAGGTTCAAGATGCATGCAAATCCTTGAGGAGCAAAGGAAACTATTGGAGACTTGGTGGTTGAGAGGGAGAGTACATTACCTCTCAAAATTCAACACCAGAAGAAGTCTCAGAAAATTGTGGAGGAGCCTCAATTGGTGAAGCAGCTTCAGGAGGTTGTGGAGTAGCCACCACTGGAGAAGTCGAGAGGAGACCGAGTGGAGGCATCCACTCATGTAAAGACCTCGAGTAGGGGGAAATTTCAAGCCAAGTGGGCATAGGGATCACATGCATCCGTACCTCCAGGTGTGAGGTGGGGTGATGTGAGGTGATAGTCCCAAGAAGGCTAAAATAGGGGTAGGATCCTTGAGGTACTCAACCTCTTTGATTAGACCTTGGTACGTGAGCCCCAACGAGTGGTAACAAGATTGGCTAAGTGGGTAGAGACAAATGTAGATGGAGCGGCAGAGGAAGCTTCAGCATCAGAGGCTGTTTCTAGCCCAACAGGGAGGTCAGTTGGGAGATCAGTTACTTAATTCTCAGTAACTGAGTTGCAGTGCAACAGTGGGTAGGACGATGCAACATGATGAGAGGAGGTGCAGTGTGGATGTAGTGCTAGGAGATATGACCAATAGCAACATGGATGCAACAAGACGAGTCAGTGTGATTGACACAGCTAAAGATGAAAGTGATAGAGGCTAGAGCAATCAGATGTCGAAGAGCACAGAGGTGTAGAGTTTTCAATAGACATAGGCAATAACAATTAGAGACATTGATGACAGAGGCATCATTCTGATTCAGGTTGGATATTTTTGTGTTCCTAGACTTTTTGGAGCAAAAACACTTGAGAGAAGTGTCGCATGTAGAACATTCCAAAGGTTCAAGATCGGGTTCTACTTGAGTTCCTTTCTTCTTCAGAGGGAGTGTTGAAAATAGCAACAAGAAATGCTAAAAATGACATTGTTATAAATAGAATTTTAGGATATACTCCAACTCTGTGGGAAATAGCAAAAAATAGAAATGCTAAAAATAATATTGCTATAAATAGAATTTTAGGATACATTCCAATTTTAATTAGCCCCTAAATTAAAATTGAAAATTAAAATTTGAATTTGATCTCAGTAGTTGTTTGTAAAATCATTAATTAATTCATATTGAGTTAATTAGTTGGAGAAAATCAAACATAAATGAAGATATGCAACAATTATCCCTATGATTGAGGAAGTTATCCCTTAATTAAGGAAATAAGGATGAGTTGTATTTGAATTGTAATTAGTTAGCTCAATTAATTGAGTTATGTCTAGTTAAATTAGTTCCAAACAGTTGGAGGAACTAATTGTGAGTTCAGTCAGTTAATGCATGCATGCATGCAACTAGTGTTCTCCAAATAACTGAATATTCTCTCATAAATAACTCATGCATGCTAGTTTAGAGAAAGACCCAGTTGAGATTAAAGGAAGGCACAATGTAGTATCAGTTGGAGGATATTTCCTATAAAGGAAACTCATCCATGCAGAAGGAATTATCTCCTTCATGATTGCGTAGTTATTTCAGAGGTCAGAGCAGTGTGTGAGGTGAGAATCACAAGGTCAGAGCATTGTGTGAGGTGAGAATCACGCAGGATACAGCTAGAGAACCCAGGAGAAACTGTGTAAGGAAATAGGATGCTTATGGGACTGAAGGAAGGCATATGTGTTGTGTATTCTATCTATGAGCAGCAGTGAGGAATTGTACTGAGAGTTGGATAGCTTGAGAGCTAAAGCTTTGTGTAATCCTAAGATATTTCAACTTGCATGATAATATAGATAGCGGGGTTTTTAGTTGAGGCTTTCCCCAGAGTATTCTTCTGTGTTTCATGTGTGTTTGCTTTCTTCTTCATTTGTTATATGTGTTCTATTTGGTCTTGCTCAAAATCGATTAAGATTCCACAAGTTTGATTGTAGAAGTAGATTAAGTATTTTTCTTTAGTACATTTCATAATCAGTTTAATCTACGGTGAAATTTCTACATTTCTTAATCACAAGTTTGATTGTAGAAGTAGAATAAGTATTTTTCTTTAGTACATTGCATAATCAGTTTAATCTACGGTGAAATTTCTACATTTCTTAATCACAACCTTGTCATTTTTCATATATCAAAGATCTATTTTATGAAGGGAAACAAACTTTTCTCTATACTCTACCTCTCGCTCAGTCATTCGCAACCCATTCTCTACTAGAAAGGCTTTATAACCCCATGAAACTTTTCCCATGGAGCATCACTTTCTTGGAGTTTCACTATCCACTTTCTATCATGTCAATGTCTCCTATTTAACCTTCACCCGAAAAATTACATCACGTATCCATTTGTGCATGAAGAATTTCTAGGTGCCATTTATCGGGCGTGCCGATGAGTTCATTTCCCCACTCAAGTTTATCTTTATTCTCATCAAATTCCTTGTTACAGTATTGGTTTTCCCACAGTGGGTCATCAAAAGGCTTGTAGAAGACATGGAAAGAGGAAAATACCAATTCACGTTCTTTTTTATGGAGTCATTTTTTGATGGGCTAATCAACTATGGTTAATATTAGTAACCTATCTATTTTCTTGAAGGAAAATATATGTGTTTAATTGGGTTTATATATATAATGGCATGCAGTGAGGAATGTGATAAAATATATGAGTATTTGTGTGCCTTTTGGAAATATAAGTTATTATATTTTCTTAAAAGGAGAAAATATAAGTTACTATATTTACTTAAAAATGAGATTTTATATATATCACTATATGTAGACAAAGATTGTGAGTTTTTATTACTATATATAGTAAAAGATTCATTATTATATATATTTGAACCATTAAAAGATAAGTAATCTTTCTTATCTTTATATAGCAAGGTGTATGCCTTTTATGTAAGAAAATATATGATGCAAGTTTTTTTCTTAATAAAGGATTTCGTACTGGTGTAGGAAATGATAAAATATTCAAGTTATTTTCTTGGAAGTGAATATATATTAAAGAGGGTAACTTGTGAAATAATTTCATGGGTGGTGAAAAATAAAAGAGCATGGGTGGTGAAAAATAAAAGAGAAAAATCAATTAGATTATTTTTCTTGGAAAGTGGGCTTCCCTTTTTTAGGCGCAGTTACCGATTCACCATGTGGTTAAAAAAAAATTAACAAAAGAAAATATACAAGATACATTGAGTTATTATAAATTTCAATATTTTTATAATGATGCTTTGTATATTAAAGATTAGCAAGACTCACCAAAATTTCTAGCTATATTAAATTATTGGAAATTTGAATATTTTTATAATGATGCTATGCATATTAAGGATTAGCAAGATTCATCCAAATTGCTACACTTGAAGATACGTTTCCATTCATAAAATTTTCCATAAACTAGAAATATCCTTTGTATACAACTTTTATTACTCACGAAGACACTATTTTATCTAATCACTAACCCTTTTGTGTTTATATATGTTTGACAGAGCAAGTTTCATTTACCCCAAATGAGCTATTTTTCAATGTATCCTATCCCTAGAGTTCAAGTTGTTTGTCTTGGATCTTTATGGTGTGGAATCTCAATCTGTTAGCATGTTAGGATTCTACTTAAGTTAGTTTGGTGAGTTGATGTATTGATGTAACTTATAGATCTGTAGCCTTGTTGTAAGTTAATTCCATTTGTAAGACTATGGTATTCTTGTAAGCGTATGGGTACCAAATAGCTAAACTTAAGGTAGAGCACAATTTAATAAACACACATACTATATTGGTTTCATAGTGGACATATAACAATTTTATTAGAATGAGAATATATTAATACTTGTCTTATGTTATTTTGACCAAGCTATTCTTCAACCCATAATCTTGTAAAAATATTTATCTCACATACATCATGAGATTTGTTCTCTTTTCACTCTTTCATATATAATTAAGATTTTATGTTGAAATCAATTATGGCATCAATATGATGGTCTTTTTTAGTTTTTCAAGATTTACCAAGTTTACTTGAAGAGTATCTTGTCTTTCTTGATATCTCTTACAAAGGTTTTAAAGAAAATTGTAAACTTCAAGATTATGTGTTACTAATGGATGAATTATTAATTGCTCAGTCATCCACCAAGTCTTGATTAATTTCTCATAGAAATTGTAGGGATTATTATTATAATTCCTAGTTATCCACCACGTTTTGATTAATTTCTCATATAAAATTTAGGGATTAATATTATAAACCCAAGGGATTAATATTAAAAATGCTTGGGATAAATATTATAAACCCAAGGGATTAATATTAAAAACACTTGGGATAAATATTATAAACCTGAGGGATTAATAAACCCAACAGATTAGCAATATTATAAGCCCAAGGTATTAATAAACCCCAATACAAAAAATCCCAACATTCCAAACCTAAATATCAAAATCTAAGCATTCCAAATCCTTTTTCATTGTCACTGTGTGAGTGATAATGACAATGGGGCTGACAATAGTTAACCACATTAGAGGGTTAACCATTAAAGGGTTGACCATGGTTGATCATGGTTGACCATAGTTGATCACAATTGACCATGGTTGATGATTTTCAATCGACATTGGCCATAGCTGATCATGGTTCACCATGTTTGATCATAGTTAATCACGGGTTATCATTATTGACCTTAATTTACCATTATGTTTGACCATATTAAACAATAGAGACCTTTGTTGAACATTCTTGACCATCCTAACCATAAATACCTCAGTTGAACATGCTTGACCATCCTAACCATAAAGACCTTGATTGACCATTATGGTTGATCATGGTTGATCAATATTTATCATGGTTGACCATGGATAATAATGATTGATTGTTGTTAATCATGGTTGACCTCTATTGACCATGTTCGACCATTCCAACCATGTTGATCTTGGTTTACCATGGTTGAGAATGGTCGATGATGGGTTTGACCTTGTTTGGCCATTCTAACCATGTTGATCTTAAACTAAATTAGTTTACCATGGTTAACCTTCATTGACCATCATTGACCATAGTTGGCCATGGTTGACCTTATTTGACCATGGTTTCCCATGGTTTCCCATGGTTGAGCTTGGTTGACCATGGCTTTCCATGTTCGAGCATGATTAACCATGTCATTTTCTATTTGTGTTTGAGGCTAGCCATGATTGAGCATGGTTGACCATGGTTATGCATGGTTGATCATGGTTGACAATGGTTGACTATGGCTGCAAGGTTGAAATTCATTAACCATGATCAACTATTCTAACCAAGTTGATCTTGGTTGAACACGCTTAACCATGTTCACCAATTTTAACCATAAAGGGTCATCATGTTTGATCACGGTTAACCATGGTTCTTGATAGGCGATCATGGTTGAACATTGCTAATCATGGTTGATAACATTGACCATGGTTGATCATGCTCAAGTCTGATCAACCATCATCAACCATGATCATGGTTGAATGTGATCAACCATCATCAACCATGATCATGGAGTTGACCATGATAAACCATATTAGTGAATGGGGTTCACCATAATCGACCACATTAGAGGGTTAGCCATGGTCAACCAAATTTCTAAATGGAATTGACCCTAGTTGACCATGGTTCATATGGTTGACCATGGTTGACTATAGTTGAACATGGTTGATATGGTTGACAAGATGAAGTATCACTTTTTAAGAGAGTAAGTAGTTGCAACAGGTGTTAAGCTCCAATACATTGCTAGAATTTTTGAACATCTTGCAATTATATTTACCAAATCTCTTCCCAAGGAAACTTAGGAATGCCTAAGACAAATGTTGGGAGTAACAGAGAAATATGATAGTACAAGACCTCAGGCCACACTAAGAATATAATAAATTTGAGAGTGAGGTGCAAGTGAAAAATGGAAAGGCAGTAGGAGACAAATAAACAAGAGAAAGTGAAGAAAAGGATGCATTTTATTTAACAAAAATGAAAACGTTCAAAGTAAGTAGCATATTTCCCTAGATATTAGAAAATCATGGGAGTTATAAATAAGGAGAAGCATTAGCTTAGGGGGATCATCCCTTTACAACAAAACAAGAAAGTTGTAGTCAAAGGAGTTAAATTTTAGGCAAAAGGAAACATAAGCCACTGGGAAGAAATTCCAAAAAAGAGAAAGGAATCTCAGGTATAAGGGTAGGAGTATCATGTGTATAGCTGAAGAAGAGCAAATGTTGCATGCAAAGATAAATAGGCATGTCCTTGGCAAAGGGAGCCTAATTACAGAAAAAGGAGATGTAACTAATCATAAGAGGTAATTTTTATTTGTTAACATATCATGGGAAGGAAATATAGAACCTCCTTCATATTATAACAAGGAATTTTGTCAAAAGCTATAAACCAATCATCCATAAATTGTCAAAAAATGGTTGGCATATAAATGCACCTCTTTGTGATTGGTGGTTGTAATCTAGTTCTCTAGTGAATAAAAAATATCATCGTCTCTTGTTTTGAAATGTTGAGGCCTCTAGCTTGGATTTTATCAAAGACGTATCCTATAATATCCTACACTTTTCCCTTTTAATAAGAATGTGTGTTAATTAGCCTTTGGCATTTGCAAAAAAATAATAAATGCGTTGAAGTTTATCACTAGTAATATCCATGAGGGATCTTTAGTATTTCTTAGGTATTGGCATAAATATTCTGAGTAACCTCAACTCCACATCAATTTAATGTTTATGTTGGCTAGAACATTTTGCTTCAGACTTAGTGTGTCCTCATGTGATGACATTTGGTTTTTCATAACGTGGAAAAAAAATATTTATTCATTTTTATAATTAAAAAAAATATTAAAAAACAATCCAATCTAATTAAAATACTTACCTAACTAATGAACACATCTAACAATTAATTGTTTAGCGCTCCTTCTCACTTTTATATTTATTAAATCACTCTTGAAATGTACAATTCGTTTGACCTTACATAACATTTAAAGTAATAATAACAATAATATTTAAAATAATAATAACGATAATATTTAAAATAAATAATTGGACGAAGGAAGTGTGTAGGCCTAAAGTGTAATGTATGAAAGATAATATGTCAATATTTTTAAAATAGTAACTCAATCAATATGTTGAATTTTTATTTATTTACATGTTATATTTATCAAATTTTTATGTAGTTAAATTACCTTGAGAAGTAGCTAATGGTAAGTATGTTAGTTTAAAAGGTTTTATTTTTCTAATAAAAAATCACTTTAAAAATATTTAAACATCATGCATGAACAATATATTATGGCATAAAATTTGTGATGTAGTTATTCACATAGCATTGGCTACAATAAGACCATCAAGTTATGGTCAAATCAAATATTTAAAAATCATCTGTTTAGTAATAATAATATTGGAAAATAAATATTTATTTTCAAACTTTAATATTATAAGTTGCATTGGTCAATTCTAAGCTAATAATGGTCAACTGACAAATCCGTTGCTACAACCTTGCCTTAGCGAGGACTAATAATGATTTTGTAACCACATTTAAAGTTAATTAATAAGCACATAAAAACTTAATATTTGCCATAAACTCACAGTATCACAAAATTCTTAATCATGAATATTCACACCCACTTTACCATGAATATTATTAACTTGTAGATAGACTTTATTGTGATAACATGACTTATCAAGACTCAAAACTCATTTCAAAATTAAACTATTTTATAATTACTTTATTTTAATTTAATTTTATTATTTTTACTTAAATTTAAAAGGAAAAGAGTTATACTTCAAGATAATCTAAATCCTCTACTTCTCCACTACTAAAAAATATTTGGTGGACATTCCATATAGATTAAATCAAGATCTTAATAAAAATGAAATATAAGATTACTTTTATATAGATATGCGAAATTTATATAATATCATCCTACATCCATCTTAACTCTAGATATACTAAACTTCAAGCAGGATCAGATATCTTTTCACTGCAAAAAAAAGTTTGCACCTAAAGAAATTTGATCTTTAGACAGTTGGTATATCGTCATCAACAATATATAAAGTATGTTCATAGAAATTTGCAAATATTCTTAAGAACATGATGATGTTTTTAAAAACATGTAAATGGTATTGATCTGAGAATCTTAATAGTAATTAAGCTAGAGAAAATCTTGAAAATTAAGATCATGAAAACATATGTATTTTATGAGAATAGAAGTAAATTCTTAAATAAATATATTCTTGAACATCCTATTTCCTCTTTTTATATATATAT
>APFE030341805.1:40414-56869 GCA_000404065.3 Pinus taeda | reverse complement strand
ATATCTTTCCTCCTTAATTATTTAAAGATTTAAATTAATCGTTTACATAAATAAACAAGAATTTCTATGTAAAACCATTTAAACTAATCATTAGAACCACCCCGAAAGAAATAACATACTTTCGGAGAGAAGCCGCCCTCGAGCTTTCTGATGGAAATATCCAAAGCTACCCCGAAAGCTTTATTCGGAGAGAAGCCGCTAGAATAACGCAATGCATCTGGAATTATTTATCAATAGTTATGGATATAAAGATGCTCGATAGCTTTACGTCTCTATCAATAATTCTCTGGGAATGGCAGAACCGGAGAGAATTATTGATAGAGACTAAAGATATCGAACATCTCTATATCGAACTCCCGCTTGTAACGGCTTTAAAATTGGAAAGTTCGATCGATGAATTCAATTTCAAGGTAAGTTGGAAAATTATCCTTCAACATTAATTTTTAAACCATATCTTTTCGTTTCTATCCTTGGTATCTTATTTTTTGGTGTGAAATTAATATCTTAATTAGATTCGTATATAAATTAAATTTGCTAGCTAAAATTGTATATTTCAATTAAATTTATATAAAGGTATTTGATCTTCAACTATATTCTACAGTTCGTAGACAAAACGTAGGAACATTGGGATATTCTGCTCCAGAGATGCTGTCCGGAAAGGGGTACTCGTACGAGGTCGATATCTGGAGGTCCTTATTGTACGCCCTTCTATGTGGCAGGACACCATTCGATTAATTCACTCAACCAATCAAATTAAAACCCATCCCGCTAAATTTATATAAACGTGGTATATCTTAATAAATTTATATAAAGATGATCATAGTCATGAAATAATATTAATCTTGAACTATTTTGGGGTTTTCATTTGGTGAGTTGATAAATTTATGGTCTTATTTCAAGGCCATTTCCAGAGTTATGGCCTTCTATGGCTATTAAACAAGTCGCTGTGTTGCGGACGGTATACCTGTCCAATAAGGATTAACATTTGCTGTTGCAAGGATTAATGCACATCTACAGACGGGGACACAGTTCTAAAGATATCATGCAAATAAAGGTATCGGCAATATAAGTTTTTAGCAATAGTAGTTTGTTGTTTTGTATTTCTTAGATTGGATTGCAATATATTGCTGAGTGGGTTGTGTTCTACGTGCAGTAAATGAGTTAACATGTACTTTGGAAATTATGGATGACACTACCAGACTGCATTTAAATGAAGTAATTGGAAATTGTATATATCTGAGAATTACATGGAAATTTAATGAGGTTTCCTACCTTGCCATGTTAATTAGTTTGACATATATAACGCTTGCTATGAATCAGGAAAGATGCCAATTTAAATGAAGTATTTGGAAATTGTATATATCTGAGAATTACGTGGAAATTTTATGAGGTTTCCTACCTTGCCATGTTAATTAATTTGACATATATAACGCTTGCTATGAATCAGGAAAGATGCCAATTTAAATGAAGTAATTGGAAATTGTATATATCTAAGAATTACATGGAAATTTTATGAGGTTTCCTACCTTGCCATGTTAATTAATTTGACATATATAACACTTGCTATGAATCAGGAAAGATGCCATGTTAATTAATTTGACATATATAATGCTTGCTATGAATCAGGAAAGATGTATTTGTGAAAATATGTTATATTACAGTTATGAATCTGGTTATGAATCTCATTCATGTAAATTGTTATATTACAGTAATATTGTCATGTTTGTCATGTAAATTGTTGTATTACAATAATATGCAATGTAAAAAAACACAAAGAACATGTTAAAATGTAAAAATATTTTGCTAAGATTGATCGCTCTCATCTTCCAATCATCCAATATTAATTTATTCTAAATTAAATTAAATAATAGTTGATTTGATGAATCAATGAATGAATAAAGCAAAAAAACATAGACTATATCCTCCCTAAGTTGGTTGTGGCCACATCCGGTCATTGAAAATATAAATGATGTGTCCTAAATTGGCCACACAACCCACAAATTGAGGTGTAACTTAATTATGCACGTCAATTGGTAAAGCAATAGCGCACTCCCTGTTTAAAATCAATGAATACTCACCAATGTATTGCAAGCTTCGGCAGACAATAGAAACTGGGCATAGTCTTAGGTAACATATTCCTGTTCTGAGTAACAGGTTTCCATAAGTCCCTAAGACGACTTACTCCTCTTTTCATACCTCATTTTGGTATGTCCATGTGAATTGAGTAATTAAGAAATTGCGAGATCATTCAGAAATTACAAATTAAATGAATTTCAAAATTCAAAATTGTCTTTTGAAAAAGCATAATAGAAATAAGCTACTGTAATTATTTTTATAATGAAAAATTGATGTTTTTTTAGGCTGACAAAAAGAATTTAATTGAATTTCGAAATTTTACCTCCATGCGTAGATTAACCAGAGTAGATAAGCATTGGTTGAAGCCATGGATATGAAGAAGTGCCAATGAACTAAGGAAGTGCTTGGTGAAACAGTGGATGGACAAAGAAGTCCAATTAAGCTTCTAGATTTTTGTGCTTCGCTTCTAGTTCTGATGCGAATTGAACCCGCTGGCTCTGGTGCGAATTGAGCTGGCTATATACAGTTTGTTGAAAGCCACACTACGACGCCTCTATCAACGTGACTATATGCAAAAAACACTCACAAACAGTCATCACCTACCTCGTCATGCAAAAACACTCACAGACCGTTACCACCTACCTCGTACCATTGGTGTAGTTCATGATATTATATACAATTTGGTGCAACCCACAGGTGGATTCCTCTATGAATGTGACTACATGCAAAACCACAAATGGCCTCAAAATAAGCTTCTGGTGGCCTCAAAATAAAACTTAGGATATGATCTTTCAAAATTTATATAATAAAGTTAAAGCTAGAACTTTGGTTAAATTGGTAAAGTTAGTGTTGTTATCACTTAACGTAAAAAGACACTGCAATAAGAGGTGCATTCTTCTTACCCAATCATATAGCAAGGAAACATTGGTTAAACGCTATCATGCCCACGTGCACTACAAAGTTGTAGAGAAACTTTGGTTAAATCTACGATATAAAAAACTAGTCAACACCATTAATATGCAAACAACGACATACCGATCGCTATATACCTGCTTGGGCAGGTATAATAACTAAAACAGTGATACAATTTAAGGAAGGCCAATACTAAACTAGTTTCATAATAGATATAATACTATTATTAGAATGTCAATGTGTTAATATGTTTTTGGAATATTTTGACAATTTTTTTTAATAATTAATAATATCGTAGAAATCTCATACGTTGTAACATACTCCAATAACCTCACCTGAAAATGTAGGAAATTAGATTTTTTTTACACAAATTACTTATTGGTAAGTGTCCAAACCACTATTCCACATTCCTCATAACCATTAAATAGAATGTTCATTAGTATATAAAGTAACTTTAATAGCGGAATAGTAAATTTTATAACCATTAATAACCACTCTTGTAGTATATTAACATAAACTATATGATGTAACTTTGCATCCAGTTCGTCATTCGTTTAATCATATTCACTAATCACATACTTGAAATTGTGAACATCACATTATGCAAGGAATCACACCATCAAACTAACATAATAAGCAATCCCATCATTGAACACTGATATACCCTGGAAATTCCGTAGGGTGAAAACTAACAAACCTTTAATTTTGTTATTAAACGCTCATGAGGGTGTTCACCTCTCACTCAACGGCTTATAATGGATTCCATCCCTTAACAATTGTCATAAAATATTACAATGAAGTATCATTAAAATCAAACATACATAGCTAAAAGCTATTACAATGATCATGAAACAATTTACCCACAAATGACCACTCTTTATATGCTTGTGGCATGATTTTTCCATTAGTGGACCATCCTGCATCTCGCAATCATCTACATGGACCAGTAATTATTTACCTGCCACCATGTTAAACATGATCTATCATTTGCACAAGTTATTATCCTTTCATGTCATTGCTGTCATCAATAGGCTTTGGTAACAAAAATAGAGTATTAATCAATGAACAATTAGTCTTTAAAAGCTATCCTTTAACATTTATTCATATGCATACATGAGATGTAAATAAAATATAACAACATGCTTCTTCTAACAACATTGTACATGTTTAAACCAATAATTTCAAGTATGTCAACATAATTGCCATGTTATTATGACCATTCTCACACCACCACATATTCATATCCAAAGGAAACCGCTGCAAGTATTAATTTTATTTAAAGGATACTAGCAACTTATCTTTGTTTTTCATGCATGTAATTAGATAAAAACTTATTCAAAGAGAGATAGCCTCTTAGCTTCTTCTTTGTGCATGTAACTAAGTAATCTTTCCAATATGATAGATATTACTATAATAAATAAAAATACATGCCCCCTTCTAAGGGAAAGCTAACACGATAGACACCATTATCATGCATGCAAATGTAAGCCCCTTTTCAAAAAGCATCTTTCCCAAGATACAGCTATTTATAAAATCTATTGTATGCATAGAGACTTAGCTTCTTCTAAACTAGAACTAATGTGTTAGTGATTATTTCTAGCATGGGGATATATGTATTTTACAAAGGAAAGCTAGTACATTTATTCGAAGTGACTACTTGCTTTACATTCCATAATACTTATTCTTTTCTACACACAAATCCATATTTCTCTTTAAAACATCTAACACAATAGTTCTACAAATTGCATGTTTCTTTTTAAAATGTCTAACACAATAATTATATCTTCATACATATAATCAACAATTGTTTCTATGCTTCTGCATATGTGTTCTCTTCACATAGTTATTTTCAGGAACCCAACATAGTTTTTCTATTGTATGTACAAGTTCTCATGCATTTATTTTCAAGAAAGTATCATAACAAAGTTCCCATGCATTTGTTTTCATAAAATTATGATAATCAACCTTTCCTTTGGGCATAAGAAATAAGGTAATAATAATGTTAATTTTTTATGCATTAAACCATGCAATTAAATACAACTATCCAATTTACAATGCACAAGTCATTTATCTCTTTACCCACCAAAAGATGTAACTTTTTCAAACTCTTGCAAAGGAATTAACACAATCAACTTATATTTTCTTCAACAAATAATTATTTCTTACAAACACACAAGCTAGTTATTAAAACTACACCTTTCAAAAGGAAATCCCACTTTCCAAGAAAATTAATCTAATTAACTTTTCTCTTTTATTTTTCACCACCCTTGAGATCATTTCACAATTTCCTCTTTAATATATATTCACTTCCAAGAAAATAACTTAGATTTTTATCATTTCCTACATCACTACGAAATCCCTTTTTAGGAAAAGAGCATGCATCCTATCTTTTCTTACATAAAAGGTATATGCATTGTTATATAAAGATAGGAAAGGTTACTTATATTTTAATGCTGCAAATATATATATTCACAATCTTTTTCTATATATATTAATAACAATCTTTATTTACATGTAGTGATATATTTTTCTCTACCAAGAAAAGCATATGCTCACAATCTTTATCTACATGCAATGATATATATAAACTCTCATTTTTAGGAAAATATAGTAACTTATATTTTATCCTTTAAAAAAGTATAATAACTTATCTTTTCAAAAGACACACAAATACTCATATATGTTATCACATTCCTGACTGCATGCGATTATATATATATAATCTTTCCAAAGACACCCAATTAAACACATATTTTCCTTCAAGAAAATAGATGTGTTACTTATCTTAACCATAGATGATTAGCCCATCCAAAAATGACTCCATAAAAAAGAATGTGAATGGTATTTTCCTCTTCCCATGTCTTCTACAAGCCTTTTGATGATTTGCCACAGGAAAACCAAAATTGTAACAAGGAATCTGACGAGAATAAATATAAACTCTAGTGGGGAAATGAATTCATCGGCAGGCCCGATAAATGGCACATGGAAATTCTGCGTGCACGGAAAATGGAAACATGATGTAATTTTTGGGCTAAAGGTTAAATAGGAGACACTGGCATGATTGAAAGTGAATAATGAAACTGCAAGAAATTGACACGCTATCACACTGTTGGACAGGGAAAAGTTTAATGGGGGTTACAAAGCCTCTCTTGTAGAGACCAGACTGCGAATGACTGAGCGAGAGGTAGATTATAGAGAAAAGTTCGTTCGCCTCCATAAAATAGATATTTTATATATAACAAATGACAATGTCATGATTAGGAATTGTTAACCCTAACTGTTTCTTGATCTAACCCTAACTATTTCTTGATTTAACTATAACATCTCAACACATTAAACAAATCATTAATCAAGTTAGAATAAAAATATTCTAATAAATTGTAAATGTTATATTGATATTTTAGGGATGTAACATACTCCCCCCCTTAAACAAAACACCATGTTCGGTGTTCATCATTAACTTTTACATATGACACCTATCTAGAAACATCAAAAAATGATCATTTAATAACATTTTATCAATAATGATAAGGATTTACAACTACAACATATTTTGGACTAGAGAAGGAATGGAGAGCTATTAGCTAGGGTTATAGAAAGTTGCAGAGGTTGTTTCTAATGAAGGGCGGTAGAGGAGGGAGCTCTACTCCCTCCTACAAGGAAGCAATAGCTAACAGAGATAAAAAACCACTGGTGAACAATGAAGGTTTTGTGGATGAAAGGAAAGGGGATAATGAAAAGGAGACAGATGGGACCAAGACCAAGGAAAATAGTAGCACAAAGGACAAGGAAGAAGAAAACAAAATTCAAGGTTCAAGAGATAAAAAGCAAAAGGGCCCTTGTAGACCAAAAGCAGAGATCACTCCTAGAGTAATATTAAATGATCCTGCTCTACAGGCGCATAGGGAACACATGCAGACTTACGCTATCATCTGTAAATTCATGGGACTATGGCCCACTGAAAAAGCTTTATAGATGTGGATCAAGTATCACTGGAAACTCAAAGGAAGCATTGACCTAAATCTTGGGTCAAAGGGATTCTTCACAGCGGTGTTCTCAAACATCAAAGATAAGGATAGAGTATTTGAAGGAGGACCCTACTTTTATGCAGCAGTAGGTCTCTATATGTGGCCGTGGATGATGAAATTTGTTCCAGAGTGGGATACTTTCACATTTGTACTAGTATGGGTAAGGCTCTATTCTCTACCTCTTGATTATTAGCAAACTGAATCGCTAGCTACCATTGGCAAAAAACTAGGTTGTTTTGTCAAAGCTTTTGAAGCCACATGAAGAGGGAAATATACCTCCTTTGCAAGGATATGTGTGGAAATGGATCTATCAGGAGCTTTTCCATATGAAGTTATCTTGGACGTTTTTGATGAGGAGTGGGTACAGATAGTGGACTACGAGCATATCCCATTCAGATGTCATGAGCATGGACATTTGTTTAAAGACTTCCCTCTCAGTAAAGCAGACAACACAAGTAAACCTAATACAATGAAAGACACATAAAGCTTTCATAATGTGGCAAGTAAAGGAAAAGGAGGAAAAAAAGGACCAAAGAAGCAACATAACAAGGGGTAGAAGGTCAGTCAAAACAAGTTTTAAGTGCTGGAAGAGAATGAAGAAATAATGAAATAAAACCAATCTCGGGAGGAAGATCCTAATGAAAAAGAGAAAGAAGAAGAAAACAACCAAACACAAGGTATTGGTTATCAGAAAGAGACGATGATGAGTGAAACATAAATGGAGATGGATCAAGAGATGACCCATAGTGAAATATATTTGGAAGATCATGAACTACAGGAAATCCTCGATAAGGAAAACCTTGATCTGGAAGGATTCTTGATGCAGGGAACCAAGGGAGGAATAGATTCATTGCCTCAAGAAGAATGCAACAGAATACAACAGTTGTTTTTATGGAAAACTCAGGAAAGAGGGTTGGATAAAGGAAAAAACATTCACAAACAAGAGCACAAAGGTGTGAAAACTATGAAGTCAACTCTAGGATTAACTACTAGAAATCCAGGAAAGAAGAGGGGTAGGAAAAAGAAGAATGAGCTCTTGATGGAGTGTGGAAAGCTAATGATAGATTCAAGTAAGATGAAAGACCTAACCAGTTACTCCTTTACAAATCTTTAATTATGAATTTCATATCTTGGAATATCAAAGGTCTAGGTAGTAAAAGAAAACAAAGAATGCTCAGTAACAGAATGAAACTAGCAACGTCGGACATAATCTCATCCAGGAAACAAAATGCTCCATTCAGAAATTAAAAAAAATCCATAGCAAATGGCTTAATAGATTTGATTTTCTAGAAGTTAAAGCAGAGAACACAGTGGGGGGAATTCTCACTCTTTGGAACCCCCAAAAAGTTAGCATAATAGATGTGGAGGCATCAAGAAATTATTTATCAGTAATTATTCAACCAGTGGGGGTTTCAGATACCTTCATGGTCACAAATGTTTATGGTCGTCAAAGAATAGATGAGAAACTCAAATTTCTCGACTCCCTGGTGGATCTTAGGAGAAGACAGGAAGGAATACCTTAGGTCATGGGAGGAGATTTTAACATGATTAAATCTCCTTCAGAAAAAAATGAGGTAACATATTGCTAAGCAAAGACTCCTTAGAGTTCCAAACGTTCACAGATAATATGAAACTGGTTGACTCAGAAATGAACAATGGCCTTTTTACTTGGAACAACAAAAGAAGAGGTGAGGCACATGTCACCTCCAAGATAGACAGGTTTTTGATCTTAGAGGAGCTTATGCTCATAGATAGAGAAATAACAGCTAGAGTTCCCCCCGTTTGGAGGCTCTGATCACTGGCTGATTCAATTAGAAATCAAGGGGGTCGATTCTCCCAGGAATAAACCCTTCAAATTTGAGAATATTTGGCTCTCCCACCCAGATTTCATCAGCAACATTGAAAAATGGTGGTCGGAAGATTTGTAGATCCAGGGCACAAATATGTTCCTCCTACATAAAAGACTAAAGCACATTAAACTTAGACTCAAAGAATGGAACAAGAAGGATTTTGGTAACATTTTTGTGGACAAAAAATCAGTGGAAACCAAACTACAGGAACTCAACCAAGCATTGATCAAAGATGGTTTTGATAAAGACAAAAGTGAGCAAGCTGACAAACACCATCAAGAATGGGAGAAATTATGCAAACAAGAGGAAATATTTTGGTGACAAAATTCTAGAGTTCAATAGCTCAAAGGTAGTGAACGTAATACTAGATTTTCCATAGATCCACCATGGATAATAGAGCTCATAATAGAACTTCTTTGATATTGAATGAGAATGGGGAGCTCTAGACCATCTCATAAGAATATCGAAGCTATGTTGGTACAACATTTTAGAGGCATCACTAAGGAAAACAATTCAGATAGAGAGCAATGCATCAAGGAAATTACAAGATATATCCCTAAGCTAGTGTCTAAAGAGGAAAATTTTAAGCTGAATAAACCAATAACCAAAGAGGAAGTGAGTGAGATTCTTAAAGATATGCAAAATGGAAAAGCTCAAGGACTAGATAGTTTCAATGTAGATTTTTTTAAGGCCTGCTGGAATACTATCAAATAAGATATTCTAAATGTTGTTGAGGACTCTAGAAGAAACGTGACTATTCTAAAAGCCCTCAACCCCTCCTTGATTTCCCTGATCCCCACACAGGATTTAGCCCTGACTGCTGATAAGTACAAACCCATTGCTTTATGCAATGTGGTATACAAAATAATATCCAAGGTATAGGCTAGCAGACTCAAACCTCTACTTCCTTCTTTAATTTGAGGGGAACAATCTGGTTATGTGGAAGGTAGACAAATCCTAAATAACATTATTCAAGCCCATGAGGTAGTTCACATGCTAACCTACAAGAGGCAGGTTGGTATGATCATGCAATTGGATATTGCCAAAGCGTATGACAAGGTGAATTGGATTTATGTCATGAAGGTCCTTACTGCTTTTGGGTTCGATCACAACTAGGTCAATTGGGTTACGGCTCTGGTAATTTCTTCCAGCTTTTCGATTTTGGTGAATGGCTCATCGTCAGAGTTCTGTAGTCCCTCTAGAGGCCTTAGGCAGGGAGACCCACTATCTCCCTTTCTCTTTATCCTTATGATGGAATGACTAGGTGGGTCCATTAAATAGGCCAAATTCTTGGGCAAGATTAATGGCCTTCAATTAATGGAGAACGATCAGGCACTTACTCACCAACAATTTGTGGATGACACCATGCTACAAGGAATTCCCATAGTCAAATAAGCTTCATCCTACAAACAAATGCTGAATGACTTTACCATGGCTACAGGTATGGAAGTTAATCTCTCTAAATAAAAAATATTCTTCTTAAATACTAACATTGCAATTCAGAGAAATATCTACAGAATTTTGGGCTTTCAAAGGGATTCCCTCCCTTAAAAGTATTTGGGAATTCCCTCATAGCTAGACCAATGCAAAAAAGTATCTGGGAATCAGTGATCAATAAGATGCAAGACAAATTCAAAAAATGGACTATCATATCGTTGAACTTAGCTAGTAGGTTGGTTCTGACAAAGGCCGTTGTTCAATCAAACTTGTTTTCATATTGTTAGCCTCCCATCTCCCAAAGGTGTCTTACAACAATTCAGGAATATCTAGAGAGACTTCCTTTGGGGCAAGGAAGAAAAAAGGAATAAATTGGCCCTTGCTTCTTGGGATAAAACCTGTAAACCCAAGAGCCATGGGGGTCTAGGCTTAGATGATTAGGAGATTCTTAGTAAAGTTTTAGGAGCCAAGCTTTGGTGGCGATGGGTTAAAGAACTAGAAACTCAATGGGCTAAGACCTGGAAAGAAAAATATGCAAGCTCCTGGCAAACAAGTGATCTTATAAGAATGTATGGAAACATAAAGGGCTCTTACATGTGGAATAAAGCCTGGGAGAATAGAAGCTTAGAACAAAGAAATAGTTTCTGGGAAATCGGAGCAGGAGATCTAGCTCTCTTCTGGGAAGACAAATGGAAACAAGAACCAATGCTCTTAAGAGAGGACTTTATGAGCCTCAAGTAGGAAATAGACTCCCAGGGATTAAACAAAGTAAAGGATTTCTAGGATCATCCTCATAACTTGGGAAAGTGGAGAAGCTGAAGAAGCATAGACTACAGAGATGAAAACCCCATAAAAATAAAAGTAGAGGCACTCATGAGCATGTTAAAACAAAGGATGATCTTGGTAACATAGGGGCGAGACCAGTTAAGATGGGGCATCAATAAAGAAGGCGCCTTTAATCTTAAGGAAGTGAAAAGAATTATCCTGAACCTAGATTCCTGTGTTTTAGAGAAATCATGGCAACAACTTTGGAGGCATCAAGGGTGGATGAAAATAAGGCTTTTCATGTGGTTGGTACATCACAAGAAAGGGGTGTTATGGGACCTTCTAGATGTCAGCTATGTGAAGCTCAAGAGGAGAAAATGGAGCATATTCTCAACAGTTACACTTACACCACCTGGTTGTGGGATTCTTTTGCCACCATTTTTCAAGAGATAGACATAGATAAAGGAAGTATCATTAATACCCTAAACAAGTGGAGAAGAAAATTTACGGAGAATGAGCTCCTCAATTTGACCTGGGCCTTGATGCCAAGTTTCATTATTTGGAATGTTTGGAAAGGAAGGGAAAAATAATTTTCAAGGATGAAAAAACTATTCCTCTTCGCCTGTTGGATCTGATCTTGAAATAGATTAAGGAGACAGTTAGCAAAACTGTTCGCAATTATCCCAAGAATCGTCCCACAGAGACTGAGTTGAGAACTCTCAGGCAACTAAGAATACAAGAGCTCGTTCCCCAAGAACTAAACAGGAAGGAAATAGCTTTGGAAACAGAAAAGGAGTTTTGGCATCCTCCACCGAAAGGTTATCTGAAATGCAATATTGATGGTGCTTCAAAATGCAATCCCTAAATTGCTGGTTATGGAGGGATGCTAAGAGATGAAGAAGGAATCATCATCTTCATATTCCACTACTTTTTAGATAAAGCCACCAAAAATATGGCTGAATTAATGGCATTGGAACAATGTCTAGAGCTTCTGAAACTAGAACATAGCTCAAATGTCATTATAGAAGTAGACTCAGAGATCACCATAAACTCTGTAAAGAGAATCAGTTGCGGAATAACACTAGAGAAAGTCTCAAAACACTGGAGACTAATCCAAGTTTACCAAAGGATTCAAAAACATCTCCAGAGTCTTCAAACTGTTAGTTTCAATCGTGTTTGACGAAAAGCCAATAAACTAGTGGATATACTGGCCAACTAAGGAGTGATTAATTCAGAATGCAGGATTGAGATGAAGTGGCAGGAGACGCCTCAAAGTAGATTAAAATCTCTCTACAATGAGCAAGCGGTAGAGGACAGAAAAAATTTTAGATACTAGGCCAAAGTGAAAGGCATGGAATGAAGTTTTCTTAGCAAGTTCAGTCACAGTACTCAGGTATGAACCTTGGAGAAGGGCAAGCAAATATCGGCCACAAAACACCCCAAGTTGACCAGTATCCTCTTTTTTCTGGATTGCAACACAGGGGTCAAATTACAGTCTACTTCAATCTCTGGTGTAAGTTTTGAAGCAAGCTTGCGTGGAAAGGGCATTTGGATTTTTCTGGCGGCAACAATTTACTTGCAATCATCTTGGAGAATGAAAAACCAGGGACAAAGCAGTTTCTAGGTGATTGCATGGCTCCTAAGTGGTAAGTGGTATTGGAGATTTGGAAGTGATTCCATTAGGCTTCCAACACGTGGCAGGGGGTGGTAAGGAATATTGCCCTCCATCGTACACTAATGATCGGTCATCTTGGCAGTGCGAGATTTCTTCGGGCCGTTGGATTTCGCAGAATGAATCGACGGTCAGAAATGACAATTTTGTTTTGTGGGGCCATGTCTTTTATCCACAAGTCTTATCAGGCTTTTCAGGACAGTGACGTGGGAGAGTTAGCAAAGTTTTCCATTTGGCTGGAGAATCATACAATTCAACTTAATGTATTATTTGAGATGTAAGCATTGAATGTTGTAGAGGTGAGGCTCAGGTCTATGGTAGAATGCGCTTGGTGTTCCTGAGTCCATGAAGATGAAAGTTTTTTTGTATATGTTGTAACATTGTTTTTGGTTTAATGAAATAGAAGGATCATCTCTTGCTTCATAAAAAAAAAAGGATTTACAGCTACAACAATACTCAATTTCTACTTTCCATCACTTGGCCATTACTCATTTCATAGATGCAAAACAAAATCTCTATACCAACTTACCATTACTTACCAATTACTCTTGGAAGTCATGGTCTCTTTCATGAAAATTCTCTAAGAATGGTTTGACGATGCATCCTCACTCCATGGAAAGCACCGTATAATATATGACTAAAAATTCCCACATAATCATATTAGTCACAACATTTTCAATCAAAATGAAATACTTTTAACTATGAATAAACTATGCAATGTTAGGTGACATTTAAATCACAGTACTTTTACAAGTACTTAGAGAGCACTAACACTCTAATCATCAAAATGATAAATTGCTGCACCACATGCATGCCATCTTAGCTCTCACTAAATACATCCACACACTACTTCTAAAAGTACCCAAAGAGCACCTAGCTCTCTAATCATCAAAATAGTCAATAACTGCTCCAAGTGCAAATTGTCTTAGCCCCTACTAACGTGTTCACAAGATTGGTAATACAATAACAAAACTAAAATTCCAATAACTCCTTACTGATAACTAAGCTCCTTTCGTGTTAAGATGTGCATAACATCTTTATAAAATTATATATAAAATTCATTTTAACACAAAACATAGCTAATTAATTAATTTGTTCTCCTATGAGAATCACGGTGGCAAAAGAATGTTCCTCCCAACCTAGCACTAAGATCCTTTTGTATTAAGATGTGCATATAATATTAACAAAATTATACATAATATTCATTTTAACACAAAACATAACTAATTAATTAATTTTTTCTCCTACGAGAATCATAATGGCAAAAGAATGCTCCTCCCAACCCATGGGAACTGGTTTCCACAACCATATTGAGTCATTTTCACATTTAGACAATTCTTTGATAGAGAACATACCAAGTCTACTATGGAATTCCACTGGCCAACTAGATCAAGAATTCTAATGACCAAATAGGGTCCAATATAAGATTCCTCTTGGCAGTGTCCTGCCTATTCCTCTGATAGCGTCCCATTTATTAGGAATTTTTGGTCTCCTCCAACATGCTCCAAATCAACAGAGTTTCCTTAGGAGTTTTACCCTCTTCACCATCTTATCCAACTCTTTTCCCTTACTGAGATCATTTATCTTAGGGAGAGGAAATCTAGGTATGCAAGTTCCCTCAACCCCTCCGGGTAGGCAATTACCATCAACCCAAGGCCTTCTAGCCTTTAACAATTGTTGACAACCATATGGCATGTTAAATTTATATTTTAGCACTCTTTCCCACAATAATTTACATAATGAACCAAATGCATATTAGTATTAACAAAAGAAACATTCATGTACACCATGGATTTATACTTAACCCTCAACATGGGTCCACAATATCTATATTGATAGGAAACATAATTGTCATTCATGTTGTACACATTTTGATTTTACAAGTAACGTAATCATGTATATCATATAACATTATTCTTTATCATTTACAATTGCAATTCACATTGCAATCTTTTACTTTCATAGTTTTTCTTATTTCCATTAAGCTACCCCTACTTAATCCCATCAACATTTAGTCATAAATAAGTATTCACTTTCAAAATCATTTTAGCTTCATGTGTACAACATTGTTATGCATAAAAGTATATACAAATATGCATTAATGTGTAAATGTTAATAATAGTTAAGGTAGCAATTAAAACATTTGCAATTTCCCATAGTATATTGTTACCAATAGACCAACACATGAAGTAACTACCATAATCACTTATTCACAACTTGCAATAAGATTAAATAAAATCCAATTCACCCATACAAGTTTTATTAGCTAGTCATGCAACAATAACCAATCACTAGTACCAACCATCTTAATGTGTAGTGCATTGTAACTTCAGTCATGTTCATTAAATGCATCCTTAATATTTCCATATTTGGAAGAGTTGGTAGTTGATTGTCACTTTCCTTGAGTGTTATTATTTAGTGTGACAAAAGTTTTATTTTCTTTTATTCTCATCAATATTCCAATGTCATGAACATAGTTTTGCAACAGACTTTATTACTTACTACATAATGCAATTATAAACATGAATCACACATATCATGTCAAAAGTAGTGTACTACAAAAATCAATATGTAGATTGTTATACTCATATTTGAGTCGATGCTCACTAGTAGCATACCTCGATTTTATTTTTTATTAAAAATTCCAAAAGACGTCAGTGTTGCAACCTTTAGCTCTGATACCACTTATAACATACCTCGATAACCTCACTTGATAATGTAGGGAGTTATAATTTTTTTACACAAATTACCCACTAGTAATTATCCAAATCACTATTCCACATTCCTCATAACCATTAAAGATAATGTTCATTAGTACATAAAGTAACTTTAGTAGAGGAATAGTAAGTTTTATAACCATTAACAGCCACTCTTGTAGTATATTAACATAAACTTTATGATGTATGTTATGAAACTAGCTCAAGAAAAAGATAGAGCAACGCATTAGAATTCTGCCTCTTCGAGGGGGAAACCTCCTTTACATTACATAAATGAACAATTATTGGATGATACAAATGAAAAAACCTCCTTTCTATATATAGGGGTTTAAGGGGTCATAATATAATCAGAGCCGACATAACAATAATAATGTAAGGGCACAATAATAACAATAGTGCGCTTCTATGGGGCACAATAGTAACAATATGGGCACTACATGGGTACATCATTATAATAAGGGGGTTGTACTAATAACAATAAGGGGTTACCCTAGTATTATAGGGGTCTAACATGCCCCTCTCCTTCAAAAAGTGTTGTCCTCAACGCTTGAGTACTTTTTGATGCTTATGTATAAAATTCTTGTCCTCCCATGTGGAATCTTCAGTGGGTAAGTACTTCCACTTGATGAGATACTCTGAAATTGATCGATTTCGTAGCTATCAGGTTCTTGTTTCTGTGACTGCTCTAGGTTCCAATATGATTTTTCCTTCCTCTTAAATTTCTGGTAATATTGTTTGAATTGGGACCATTTGCAACTTTTGAATAAGTGGCCATACTTCTTCATCCTTCTTCCTTTCATCCCTTGCTTCATTTATCCAATCTAGTTGGATAATAAAAATAGGACAAAACCATGCTTCCATATCATCATTTTTTCTTGAGAGTGCATCTGCAACAAAATTTTTCTTCCATTTTCTATAGATGATGTCAAAGTCATAACCCATCATATTTGTGACACATTTTTTCTGTTCTTCTAAAGATAATAGTTTTTCTAAAAAGT
>APFE030341805.1:22607-38383 GCA_000404065.3 Pinus taeda | reverse complement strand
CCATGTAGATCAAAATATTTCTCCATCTGAAGTATCCAATTTACCGGATCCTTGCCATCAAACTTCCTCATATCGCCTTTTCTTGATTTTAGGAGCTTGATCTTGAAAAGACTATAAATCTATAATTTTGGTTCTTCTAGTTCTGAAATTGTGATCTGTAGTAGCCCTATGCTTCCTCTTTCCAATGCCACTAGTCTGATCCAAAATGGATTCTCCAAGGAAGAGTTATGCCAAATCTTCCATAGTGACCTAATTATAGACTAGTTCAGTAGAGCAAACTTGTACGATGTGCCACATGTCACTGTTTTCGACCTTTGGCTCTGAAAAATATATACAAGAAACTAAATTCCATCCTCTTTCCATACCTTCTTATGAAATTTCAATTCGATGCTCAGAGAGAAAGTTATGACAATTTTCCTCAGGTCACTTGTTTGGAATGTAATTCAGGAGTCTGCAAAAAGACCATCTTCCTTAGATCACATCTCCACAAATATAGGGCAAAAAGCTTTGAAATTCGGACCCGAGGTTCAATGTGATTTCATCTCAAAGGGTTTTTTTTCGCTTCTGAAACGTCGCAGAAAAAATGTTATAGCGAAAATGCCACGATGACCTAACTGGAGCAGCGAAACCCTAGAATCTAAAGCTTCAATACCAAATGTTATGAAACCAGCTCAAGAAAAAGATAGAAAATATAGATCAATGCATTAGAATTCAGCCTGTTTGAGGGGGCAACCTCCTTTACATTACATAAATGAATAATTCTTGGATGATACAAATGAAAAGACCTCCTTTCTATATATAGGAGTCTAAGAGGTCATAATATAATCAGAGCCGACATAACAATAATAATTTAAGGGCACAATAATAACAATAGTGGGCTTCTATGGGACACAATAGTAACAATATGCGCACTACATGGGTACATCAATATAATAAGGGGGTTGTACTAATAACAATAAGGGGTTACCCTAGTAGTATAGGGGCCTAACAATGTAACCTTGCATCTAGTTCATGATTCCTTTAACCACATTAATTAATCACATACTTGACATTATCAACATCACATTGTGTAAGGAATCACATCATCAAACTGAGATAATAAGAAATCACATCATTAAACACTGATATACCCTAGAAATCTCCTAGGATTAAAACTAACAAACATTTAATTTTATTATTAAATTCTCATGAACATGTTCACCCCTTACTCAGTGGCTTATAAGAGAGACCATCCCTTAACCATTGTCCCACAATATTACAATAAAAATATCATTAAAATCAGACATACCTAGATAATATGTATTACAATGATCATGAAACAATTTACACACAAATGACCACTCTTTATATGCTTGTAGCATGATTGTTGCATCAGTGGACCATCCTACAGCTCACAATCATTTGCATAGACCATTAATTCCTTACCTGCCACCATGTTAAACATAATCTATCCTTTGCACAAGTCACCACACTTTCATGATATTGTTGTCATCAATAGGATTTGGAAACGCAATTAGATAGAATATTAATCAATCAACAATTATTCTTTAAAAGAAATCCTTTAACATTTATTCATGTGCATACATGAGATGTAAATAAAATAACACAACATGCTTCTTCTAACAACATTGTTCATGTTTAAAACAATAATTATCAAGCATGTCAACGTAATTACCATGTTACTATGACCATTCTCACACAAGCACATGTTCATATATAAAGGAAACCACTGCATTTCATTTAAAGGATACTAGAAACTTATCTTTGTTTTTCATGCATGTAATTAGATTAAAACTTATCCAAAGAGAGCTAGCATGATAGGCATCATTATTGTGCATACAAATGTAAGCCCCTTTTGAAAAAACATCTTTCCCAAGATAGAGCTATTTATAAAATCTATTGTATGGATAGAGACTTAGCTTCTTCTAAACCAGAACTAATGTGTTAGTGATTATTTCTTGCATGCAGATATATGTTTTGTACAAAGGAAAGCTAGTACATTTATTCTAAGTGACTTCTTGTTTTACTTTCCATAATACTTATTCCCTTTTGCACACAGATCCAGATTTCTCTTTAAACGATCGAGCACAATAGTTGTACAGATCCATGTTTCTCTTTAAAATGTCTAGCACAATATTTATATCTTCATACATGTAATTAGATATTGTTTCTATGCTTCTGCATATGTATTGTTTTCAAGAACCCAACAGGGTTTTTCTATTGTATGTACAAGTTCTGGTGCATTTGTTTTCAAGAAAGTATCATAACAAAGTTCCCATGCATTTGTTTTCATGAAAGTATCATAATCAACCTTTCCTTTGGGAATAAGAAAAAAGATAATAATAATGTTAACATTTTATGCATTAAGCCATGCAATTAAATCAAACTCTCCAATTTACAACATACAAGTCTTTTGTCTTTTTACCCATCAAAAGATGTAATTTTTCCAAACTCTTGCTAAGTAATTAACACAATTAACTTATCTTTTCTTCAACAAATAATTATGCCTTATAAACACATAAGGTAGTTATTAAAACTGCACATCTCAAAAAAGAAGCACACTTTCCAAGAAAAATAATCTAATTAATTTTTCTCTTTTATTTTTCACCACCCATGAAATTATTTCACTAGTTACCCTTTTTAATCTATATTCACTTCCAAGAAAATAACTTGGATTTTTTATCATTTCCTACACCAGTACAAAATCCCTTTTTAAGAAAAGAACTTGCATCATATATTTTCTTACATAAAAGGCATACACATTGTTATATAAAGATAAGAAAGATTACTTATATTTTAATGGTTCAGATATATATAATAACAATCTTTTACTATATATAGTAATAAAAATATTTATCTACATCTAGCAATATATTTCTCTACCAAGAAAAACATATATTCACAATCTTTGTCTACATACAGTGAGATATATAAAATCTCCTTTTTGGGAAAATATAGTAACTTATATTTTCTCCTTTTAAGAAAACATAATAACTTATCTTTTCAAAAGGCACACAAATACTCATATATTTTATCACATTCCTCACTGCATGCGATTATATATATATATATATATATATATATTATAATATTAGATACAAGAAGTCCAATTAAACACATATATTTTCCTTCAAGAAAATAGATGGGTTACTAATATTAACCATAGTTGATTAGCCCATCAAAAAATGACTCCATAAAAAACAATGTGAATGGTATTTTCCTCTTTCCATGTCTTCTACAAGCATTTTGATGACCCACCATGGGAAAACCAATACTGTAACAATGAATTTGATGAGAATAAAGATAAACTTGAGTGGGGAAATGAACTCATCCGCAGGCCCGATAAATGGCACCTAGAAACTCTTCATGCACAAAAAATGGAAACGTGATGTAATTTTTGGCGTCATGGTTAAATAGAAGACACTAACATGATAGAAAGTGGATAGTGAAACTCCAAGAAAGTGACACTCTATCAAACTGTTGGATGGGGAAAAGTTTCACGGGGTTACAAAGCCTCTCTCGTAGAGAACGGGTTGCGAGTGACTGAGCGAGAGGTGGAGTATAGAGAAAAGTTTGTTTCCCTCCTTAAAATAGATCTCTGATATATAACAAATGACAAGTTCGTGATTAAGAAATATAGAAATTTCTCCATAGATTAAACTGATTATGCAATGTACTAAAGAAAATACTTAATCTACTTCTACAATCAAACTTGTGGAATCTTAACCGATTTTGAGCAAGATCAAATAGAACGCATATAACAAATGAAGAAGAAAACAATCACACATGAAACATAGAAGAATACTCTGGGGAAAGCCTCAGATAAAAGCCCCACTATCTGTATTATCATGCAAGTTGAAATATCTCAAGATTACACAAAGCTTTAGCTCTCAAGCTATCGAACTCTCAATACAATTCCTCATTGCTGCTCATAGACAGAATACACACTACTACATGTAGGGGGGTTTAAGAAAATATTTGAGTCAATTTTCTTAACTTAAGACAAAATGAAACTTGCGTATTGTCTTAAATATTGTCTCTAAGCGGGTGTCTCAAAATTTTGTCTCTATAAAGACAATATAGAACACATAATTCAAACTATTGTCTGTCCAGAGGCAATATAAAAAATTATTTAAAAAAAATAAATGTCCATAATTCAAACTATTGTCTCTCTAGAGACAATAAAAAAATTATTTAAAAAAAATAAATGTCCATAATTCAAACTATTGCCTCTCTAGAGACAATATAAAAAATTATTAAAAAAAAATAAATGTCCATAATTCAAACTATTGTCTCTCTAGAGACAATATAAAAATTATTTAAAAAAAATAAATGTCCATAATTCAAACTATTGTCTCTCTAGAGATAATAAAAAAATTATTTAAAAAAAATAAATCTGCTCAAACTATTGTCTCGGATTTGCTCCTACCAATTTATCTGTGTATCCATCTCTATCTACCTATCCATCCATCCATCCATTCAACTATATGCATGTCTGGACATACATATGTAAGCCTGCAGATCTATGTTTTATAGTGTGTGATCTCCTAAAATTTGGGATATGCGTGCACATTGCATTTATAGGGTGTGCCTTGGGAATTATGTATCCATTTTGACTTTTTCTGCATCTCATTTGCAAGGAGAAAAGATATATCGAATTGGTTAAAATTAAATAACAAGGACTTGACAATTACTGTACAATAAATAAACCATGCTCATCCTGATTCAGGGACCAAATAAATTCCCTGGTCCATTGAATCAGAGAAATATACACTAGAGAAAATTCAGGAAAACAAAAATATTCAATAATACAAAAAATTACAAGCTACACAGGCATCATCCTCAAAAATACCAGTGCTCTAGTTGCACCTCTACTTCAGTTAGGTCTTTCTGAGCTTTCTTCCTATGATAAAATATTGGGTAGTCACAACTGCAAAAAGGATAGGACATCAATGTAAGTATAAAAGAGATAGTAATTGTAAAAAAAAAAAAAAAACATCCTATTATTAAAAACAAATACATGATCACAAAAATTCTACAAAATACATCCATAATGTAAATTTAAATCATGTTATGAAAATGTAATACTTGAAATATAGCATTCAAAAACCTTATGCAAAGAACATCTTGGTGCAGAGAGTCTTGGCACCACTGACATTGTGTCCATAGTTTACCAAAGAGCATTTCTAATTCCCTCACTGACATTGATCAAATATTAGTGTCATATGATAGAAAATGTAGGTGAGAACAATAGACATAAGGCCTGCTTTAAATTCTCCAAATAAAGAGTAATGATATTAGAATACCAGCTTACCATTTGCAACTGTTTTCTGATACAATTCTGGTTCTCTTCATTTGCAATGTGAACAAAGTGTCTAATCTTCTTTGCTGCAATGGCAACATGAAATCGGGTAACATCATGAATTTTAGTATGAAGAAACCTAACCAGACATTCTTATTATAAGAAAGCTAGACAGTTTGTTACAAGGAGAGCAGGCATGGAATCATGCAACCTCATAGATTTTTCCACATCAAAAAGATGAACCCTAGTAGCTTTCTAAAGCGCCAAACTAAAATAATAGTTACTCTCAATTGTGCACTACTATAAGCAAGGGAACCACACGTAGGACACCCTATAATTGTATTAACTAAATACCTGATAGGTGTTTTACAACCAATACAATTGAGTTGTTTCTTGGCAAATTTCATAATTCCACAATTTGAAGGAGTTGATATGGAAATTGCTCGTGTGTGACTACCATGAAGAAGCTCCTTGCTTGTATTCTTAAAAAAGGGCTCAAATATTCTCAATAGTGGCTACAGAGCAAAAACAGGTAGTAATCAAAAACACTTAGCTGGAAAGAATTACTATCTATCAAGATATATTTGAAACACTGGTGAAATTTTCAAAAAGAGCATAAACTGCAAGTAATGATGCTTTGGTGTTTCACCTTGGTCAGTTGATTCTCCAGATAATATTGTGGATCAACAGGGATTTTATTCTCCAGTACGTAAATTGGATCCTCAGATTTCTCATATGCCTGAGCCCAGGTAAACACATTAGTCATTATATCCATAATCCCTCTGTAAATTATGCCTCCAAATAAAGCATAACAAAATAATTAAAATAACCATTTTTTAGTGCAAGATCGAGACTTATGATGAGCATAGAATGGGTTAATTATTACCTTGGCACCTTTTGCAGCCTTTATGATGACATATGGAACACGATTACCCACAGTTGGAGCAGTTGCAACATCCCTCTGTAAACGAGGGGCAGCTTGGCTTTAAAACACGACATCAATTTAAAAAATCCAACAATGGAATCATTGTCAATAAAAAGAAAAATATTACAAGAGTATTTGGATGCACTGCAGTAATAAAAATAGAGGGATAGGATTGAAATGGAACCAGAAGGCATTGCACCACTCATTATACTTGTTATGAGAAGTTATTTCCAGTATTTAACTTCTGCATGCGCTTAACTAGTTTCACGTGTGCTGCGTTGACTGCATAGTCATCTCTAGTCTTTGTTAGACCCTGACTCAAGAAAGAGATTGTTAGCACAAGAAAACAACAATTCCCTTAAGAATATGCTGATAGCCTTGATAAAGGATATGACCTGCAAAAATCTGTTTCTGCCGCAGATAAACAATAATCAATTTTTCTCAGCATGAGATTAAAAATGCAGATATATTATATATTGTCATGTTTTGATTCTCTTCAATTGTATAAGAGCCTCCCATGACACTTCTTCCTCCCATTTCTAGTAGTAAATATTGTCTGAATCCCTTCCAAGTACAGAATGTAGGTAGACATTTTGATGACATAGGTGACTGTTGTGCGGGGGATCTTTTAGATATCACTGAACTAGTGAAACATTGTGTGAAAATATCACCAACCCCCACCCCTGGATTTGTCATCAACTATTTTCTACAAATCAGAAAATGTAAAATTGATTCTCCAGAATTTAATTTATCCAAGTAGATTGTTTGTGTACTTAAAAGGCACATTGTATCCAAAAAAAGTGAAAGAAGAGAAGCATACCTAGCACCAAATCTAGCAAATTCACCTGCATCAATAGTTACAAAGACGTTAGTTTATGATATGTCATTTTATGAAGTCCATGTTTGGACAATTTTGATGTCTAATTGCAATTTGCCACAAAGTCATGAAACCTATCTAATTTAAGCAGAAACAGAGTAAAAATTGGTAATCTGAACCAGATTTGGTATTGAAATAGATTGTTGAGAATCATTTTAAGTAAACTCACCATAGAATTGAATAAAAGAAGATGGAATAAAAAAGGGGATCACCATTAGAGCAATCCACATAAGGCTCTTCAAGGGCCACCATCTTGAATGCCATGAGTCACAACATTCATGCAACTTTGTAGTTCCAACTGTTGTAAGAAACATAGCAAAATAAAATATCTGAGGTGATGTTAAAGTAAACAGTTCAAACTCCAGAGGCCTATTGCTATGGTCCAATACTGTTGGGGAAAATAACGTGCTTGACATCGCACGAAGTGCCCGAGACGCATGTGCCACTTATAGTCAAATGGCATCGACACACGGATATGATTTTATGTAAGTTATGTTGCCATGGTTATGCCTTTGAAAATTGCCAAGCCCACTTGCATGTTAAAGTCCCCAGAAATAATCTGGTTTGTAACTAAGGGGTGGTTAGTTCTGCATGAAAATTCAGACCTTCATATTGATATGGATTTACCTTCTGTGAAAGACATGATGCCACTTCAAACTTAAAAAGCTCATGACAAGAAATTAGAATCCAGTATCCAACCTGTTTAAAAGCAAAACAACTTGTAAGGCATATAAATTTTAAAATTGGATACAAAGCAGACTAGGCTTACTCGAAGCACACCTTCTGTACCTAAGCAGTCATGACCTCCTTGACAACCTTTCAAATCTGTAAAAACGAAGATCTCAAATTCATATATATATATATATATATATAACGAAGAAAATGGCATACAATGTAAATTAGGTTCATTTTCCAAAGCCAAATGTAACTACATGTATATCAAAAGAATAATAATCTAAATGGATGCAGATAAGTTAAAGAGCTATTTGAAAAATTCACGATTTTATGAGAATTTAAGTAAAGTTAAAAGTTGTAAAATCATGTAAAATGTCCCGAAGTAGGTATATAGTATATACTTCTAACACTTGAAACCAGGAATATGTAATAAGTGACTTTCTCGCAATGTAAATCTCCTCTTCCCCCTATTATATTTTCTCCATTTCAAAAGTAACAAATGGTCAAACAAATTTGCTCATAAACATGCAGAAGGATTCATTGTTATCACCTTAGTTATCACCAAAAGTGACAAATCCATTCTATTCATTAAAAAGTCAGAAATAATGTTCTTGACATACTGCACTGCACCAGGTATGTCACGATCAATCAGTATTTTCTAAAGGAAATCTATAACCAAGTTCTTCATCAGTAGGTAATTGTCCCTTTGCACTGTTTCAATGCCTGTTGATATGGAATATTTAAAAGATCAGAAATATTTAATAACTAAGAAGGCATCAAATAAATTATTTTTCTAAGAGCATTTTAAGCCTTCACAAACACTAAGGCCTGTGTTTGAAACAAAAAGATCGTGTTTGTCACCTTTAGTATCCATTTTTCATAAGCATCTGGCTTTGTCCACAAAAACCTAGCATATCTTTTCTTGCTGATCAACAAGTATGGGTAGTTTATTTTTTCAAATTCTAGTTTAATAGGTTGCATAAAAGCATATGTTAAATAACACACTGATTAGATGCCAAATATGCACCAAACAGATGCAGATAAGCCATAGAAAAGCATAAATGATCATCTTGTCTTATGCATATTTACAAAGATCTCATGGAAGTGGAATGTCAAAAGAAGATTAGTTTTAAAAAGAAAGGTGATATTAAAACATTCATCCCTACAAAAACATCGTTAACAACTCTAGACGCTTCACGAATATTTAAAATTCTTGACACTGTACCTTTGTAAATGTACCGCTAATATAATCTAAGGCTTCCCTCCCTAGCTTCATGGCCTCTTCTATATTTGGTACACCAAACTGTATCATAACTGAATCTATATCTCCATATACAACCTACATTCAAATATAAAAATATAATATCAAGCTTTACAAAAGAAATCTTGGTTAGGATCAGATCACCCATTATGATTTCAAGAACTTGGACTATCACCAATACAACAAGTGTACTTCCTGTCATTATTGATCCAGTTCAAAGGTTACAAATGCCTTTAGTTGCTAAATAATAGCCTACCTCAGCATTGTATTGGTAACCACCAACTATTGTGAACCTTTCTTCAACTAGCCTCTTTGTATGCTCTATCATTTGACAGCCTGACAGGTGGAAATAAATGAGATAATTAATGATATGAAATTTTAAAACAATACGTAAAATCCATATTGTCTGATGGAACAAAGAATGTGTCAAAAGATCAAACTGGACTGGTAATCAAAATATATTAAGAGGGCCTAAGCCTATCATCTTATTTGTACAAGTACACATGACTAATTAATGCAATTCAAGAACTCGATCTTATTTGTACAAGATTGTCAATTACAGTTCATACCAAAAACATTATGCCAGGAGGAAGAAAAGAATTACATGGATATAATTGATGCCCAAAAATAATCAATGTGAATGGCTGATACATGCATATATAGAATAAGAAAGGACTGCAAGCATCTCTATCTTGTAAGTAAAAGAAGCACCAATAACGATCACCAGATGGAAAATAGGTCATCTCTCTATTACTAAGAAGGAAAATGTTATATTTGGCAATAGATGTATTATATTCTGTCCTTGCACCCAACATAAGAATATACCTAATGCGTAAATGAACTCCCAGACAGCAGGCCTGATTTAATAGTATTGGCTTTCTATGTTTCCCAAGTAGATCCAATTGGGTGATATAGGTATGGCCCTAATGAAATGTCCATATGCAAGACAAAAGAATAGAACAATAACCATGAAATAAGAAACCATGCTTCAATAATGCAATTCCTATTACACAATCCAAGAAAGGCTTGCACTCTCACAGTAGACTACAACAAAATCTGCCATATATGGGAGAAAGGTCACATGCTGCAAAAGCCAATTAGGTTGCATTAGAAATCCAGCTCCATAAATTTGGACCAGAGAAATGGCAGCGGCAACGAGGTTCCCTACCATCAAACATAGGAGTTGTATTCAACCACTGCCAAGCTACAATCCATGCTTCAGAATAACCACTAGTAGCCCAGAATCCCCAACTTGAAAAAATCAACCCCTTAAATTTCAATCAATGGATTATTTATGCACCCCTCCACCCAACTTGTAACAATCAGCCCACTGAAAATATCAAATAATTTCAGTTCTAATCCCCAATAACATGTCAATTCAGCTCCTGGAGCTAAAGGCAAGAAGTTTGGAATCTACATAGCTGATCCTATAATCAACCTCCTCTATTCTAAAAAATAAAGAGATGAATCGTGAATAGGTAATAAAAAACAACCTTTTAAACATTCTGGTTTACAAAAAGTGAACTTTCGATTCTTTAATACATCAATTTCTACATACCCAAGCCTCGTGCAGCAACATTGGTAGCAGTCATAATAGGGCTCTTTCCAGCCTTAAATTCTAATAAGACCCAGTCTATCCCATCTTGGCTTTTATCTCCATGAATTGATAGTGCTGGCCATCCATCCATACGAAGTTTCCTAGTAACTTGGTCACAACCTTTTTTAGTTTCCAAAAAGATAAGCAAGCGGCTACCATCCATGATCTCCTCTAAGAGATGTATTAACCTGAAAATGAAATGTTTTAATTCATGGGTTCATTTTCACAGTGAAAAAGAAAAATGATAGTTAGTATATACTATAAATTGCACCTAGGAAGGATAAACTGCACCTTGTATACTTCTCATGTTCAGAAACAATCTCCGCAATTTGCTCAATAGCATGGTTTCCCTTGAATTCTTGTGAGCCAATTATTACCTAGAAAGACATAAAAATTCATATAGCTTTAGCAGAAATTGGAAAACCTCCAACAGACTCCAATAATAATAAAGTTACAAACATAACAGAGACCATCACTTACCACCCAAGAAAATCAGAGCTCAGTTTTATTACATGCAGACTTGTAGAAAAGAAACCACCTTGTATGGATTATGCAGAGATTGCCTAGCAAGAAGCTCGACTTCCTTTGGCCAAGTTGCACTCCATTATAATGTCTACAGATTAGGCCAAATCTGTATACCGGGGAAGATTCAGAATTTGTTATAATAGACACCAAATAGCTCTGATGTCAAAGGGGAGAAATAGTGCAGGAAGATAGGTTAATTAAAAAGTTTCCAGCAGATAAACATGGATTACATAAAGATCCACAAAAGTTGGTCCATACCCCGGGGAAAAGTTCTAAGTAACTAAGAATTCACTACCATCACCAACAAGGTCCTTTTCATTAAGGCACCGATATAAAGTCCATACATACATGTGCGTGTGTGTGCTGTTCAAAGTTACAATTGTCTCAAAACCATGGATGAGAACTTACATTTCTAGACACTACTTGTAGTAATGAATTCTACTGCGAATAATCAAAATCAAAATGAGACATTACTGCTCCCAAAACAAATATTCAAAACCCACACTTCAAGTTTCAATACCAACCTTCTTCCTTAGCCAGGAAAGGACAAAATTGAGAACACCAAAGAAAAATAATAATAATAATAATAACAACGAAAGAAACAAAATATAACCCAACAAAAAAAAAAATAGCTTTTAATGGTCTTTTATAATGCATTCTTAACTACTAATGAAAACAACTTTGATATCTGAGTCGATAAGTAATGGAAATCAATATTAAAGCCACAAAACAGGTCATATTGAAACGTTTACGACTGTGCAATTTATCCTGTGTAACTAAGCCTATAGTATATATTAAATGGCAATGATACATACTTGAGAAACAATTTTTTTTATCTGTGGTTCAAAACCCATGTCTAGCATACGATCATCTTCATCTAACACAAGATATGTCACTCTTTGCAAGTTTGTATTTTGTGACTCCAACATATCGATTAATCGACCAAGAGTTGCAATGACAATCTCAGCCCCTAAATCCAAACAAGGGAAGAATAAAATTAGCAATTCAGAGTGACATCCAAAGGTTTGAGACCATATAAACAGTGAAGGCAATGAAACAATAAAACATAAACGATCGAGATCTGCGAATACATAAAAGGCTTAGAGTGATGCTACAAAGTAACCTACCTTTCAAAATATCTCGTACTTGTGGACCTTTAGGAGCACCTCCATATATACACGTATTCTTGATTTTTGAGGATGCCCCAAATTTAGTTGCCTCTTGTTGGATCTGGACAACAAGCTCACATGTAGGTGCTAACACCAAGACAATAGGCCCATCTCTTGGAGCTGATATATGACAAAAAGTGACAACATTTAATATGTAGCCATGTATGGTAGGTATGGAGGAAAAATACATTTCCCTCCCATCAAGAGATCATACTTAAAAAAAAAGTTACATCATAGTAAAAGGGCCAAGGAGGAGATAAGGCTCTAGACAGTTTAAAGCTAAAAGACACAATAACAAACCTAAATAAGGTTGAGCATTAACATGAACAATAGCAGGTAAAAGATATGCCAGTGTCTTCCGAGAGCCTGTCTTAGCAATACCAATTAAATCCCTCCCTTTCAAAGCCATAGGCCATCCTTGAGCTTGAATAGGTGTTGGCTCCGTAAACCCTGCCTTTACAACCTCTTCAAGAACATACTCTGACAAAAAAAATACCTACAATTCAAAAATTAGCATAATTTTTCTTACATTCCATAAATGTCTTAAATCCACAATTTTGATAATCAGTAAAATATGGCACCCAAAATAGATATAGAAAGGCCTGAGCTTTGACTATTGCTCAACAATCCTATTTTAAACATTTCAAATTTTTAGGTTGGATAGAAATCATAAAATATAGGGCAACCAAGTCCAATTCAATAAGGCCAAAAGACAAATTTCTAAATTATCCTGCATTCATGTACAATTCAACATAGCATTCAAGGAATCATCAATCATCAATACACAGACATGTTAACATGTGAGGGGTACTTTTAACTAAGATAACGATAAGAGAAACTCCTCCAAATACCAAATACATTTATACATTCAAATCACATGCCTTCAATAATGATTATATGATTTCTTTATATACCTATTTAAACAGTGCACATATGGCCCATTACTTATTAAGCCAACCATATTACATAATTATTTACACATAACATAGGCATTTAACCCCATAAATACTACCCTTTGGAATCATATCATATACATTTAACCCCTTATATTCCCTTGGTTCATATCATAAATACATTCTTAAAAAGCTTTGAAATATGAAAACAATCATAGTGAGAAAGGATCTTCAAAAAATATTACAAAGAATAGGAAATTGGAACATTAATATATACAATAAAGTATCTACAGATTTTGCAAAACAATCCCTTCTCAGGGATGGGCAACAGAGTCCTGCCGAAGAATACAAGGTCAAAGCATAGAATCACTAAAACTACCCTTTTATCATGTCAGCCTTAAATAACAATCCCTCATAGCAATTCAGGAACACGAGAATTAGAAGGAAAGTAATGATGTGCTGCAATTTAAATTCAGCAAAGGCAAACACACAGCCAAGGAATGTTACACATCCTCTAACTTTGCACTTGTGCTGAGGAAAATCCCAAATTAGAATTCATGGTAGAAATAATCTATATTACCATCCTATCATTGCCTATTATTTAGAGAGGAAACTGGAGCAAAGTAGAAGAATAATTTAACCTTCTGGCACAAACACCTAACAAGGATGGTTGAAACTTTCTCCTCTTGGACAGGAGAGTAAGAGAGTAGTTGGATGCTGTGATGTAAAAAATTAATCTCAGAAACAGTCAAACAGGAAAACTTCACACACAAAAAATCCACGTGCAAGGAATTTTGAACAGTTTAATCCCATCACAAAGAAAAAGGTGCACAATAGTAGCCAAGACTAAGTCACAACTGAAAAATTTAGGGATGAAGTGTGGATGAAGCTTACAACCAAAATCGCTTCAAGGAGTCCGGGTCCCAAAAATACTAAGTTCTTGCAAAACCTTTAAAATTAGAGGCTAAATGTTTTGCTATATTAAAGTTATGGGAGGCAACCTTCCATAGCTTCAACAACATATCCCCAAGGAAATGTGTTGGGAACCAATTTTCCACCAAGTTTTTGGTATGGGAGTGCAGGAGCAGAGAGACACATATGGAGGGGCATGTTGAACCATTCTCAAGGAAATTTGAGGGGACTGGGACATAGAAGTTCATAGCATAGGGTCTCATTTCTAAAAATATAAATAATGATAATGATAATAATAAAACCCTAACAATAACAATAGATCTCATGCAAATTCATCATTGAGCAATCCAATGAAAACACCCAATACTAAAAACCCATAATCTTGAAAACTGTAAAGGGCACTAAATTGATATGAAATTCTACTTTCTTCAAGTCCAATGAGGTTGGAACCACTGTCAAATATCTTAAAGTCTAATGAGGTTCGAACCACTCTCAAATATCCTAAAACAATGAGTGGTAATATTTAAAAATTTAAATAAAAAAAAGTTAGATATAAGAGAATGTAATGTTATAATGTCAAGTAAAAAAGATAAAAAAGATAAGGGAGAGAATGTTTATAATTACCGAAGTCACAAATTCCTCAAAACTCTAAACCCTATCTCTATTCCGTCTTAAAAAGTTGTTAGACAAAATCTTTGTTGTTAGACAAAATCTTTGGGGAATTCTTAAAAAATTGTTAGACATAAAATCATTTCTTTGGGTAATGGGTGTTAGTTTTGCACCCAGGCATTCCTTCTTTGGTGGTGGGGGAATGGCTAGAAAATGAATTATGATGAAGAGACAAATATTAATAATACATGGAAAACCTACGTCATGAAAACTTTTGACAGGCTTGGGAACGTCCCGGCCATTGACTGTAATTTCACATCTCTTGCGATATTCCCTGACCTCATCTTTAGTCATAGAGGCGATGTCCTCTACCTCCTCGTAGAAATTCTTCTTAAAGGGTGTTAGGTTCTCAAAATCCTACTTCGACAGTGAAATTAAGGGACAAATAATATACATGTCGCAGCAGGTTGAGATTTATGGGACATAAACCTTGCACACAGAGGTAATATATTAAATTAATGCATGCATGTTGTGGGGAATATCTTAAATTAATGCATGCACATTGTGATGATTTGCATGAGAGATTCAATGCATATCATATTAATCGAAATTGAGGAACAAAAAAATTATGCATTATATTGAATGCTTTTTAATTATGTGCATTAGGTAGTGCATGTAGTTATACTTGCATGTTTAAAACTAAATTCATGAAGCATCTATGTATTTCCATTGAACACTCACAATCTGGTGCATGAAAAAAATTAGGTGTATTTACTTGTCCACATCTTAAATCAAATGCATGACAAGACTTATGCAATTCATTTGGATATTTTAATCCATCCAGTGAAATAATATAGTACGATTTGTTGTGAATTAAGAGGGTAAATTAAAAAATTGGCATACCAGTTCGAAATTAACAAAGGTGAAGACTTTGCCTTCACGAATTTAATTTATATAGTTAAATGCATGCAGACAATGGAAATTTTACAGTAAAGTTAAGTAAATCAGTAGACGTATGACATACAATCTTG
>APFE030341803.1:1044-98291 GCA_000404065.3 Pinus taeda | reverse complement strand
TATATATGTCAGTTCTGCCCATTACCTGTATACGCTGCACCTGACTCTGGCTATTTTAAGACTCTCTTCTGTGTTACCTGACCTCTGGGACTCTATGCGCTGCACCTGACACTGTGTACATTTTTGTTGCGTGAGGATTCGAAATAACAGTCAATCGGTTTCTGGTAGAGCCTCGCCTCTGGAAGAGTTTACTTTGTAGCTGCATTGTGAGACTGTTCTCAGCTCTGTACCTAGTTGCTTTGCCATCTTTTCATGTCAAAACAACTACCAAGGGCCTTTATGTTTTGGATGAGAAATTGCCTTCTGTAGTCTGCGAATTTTCTTGTAAAGAACTATCGTTCTTATTTCTGGATTGAATTTGTCTTAGACTGAATTTGGCTTTGCCATCTATTTAAAGTGATCAATTGTTTATTGCATCTCTGGCTTGACCATTTACTATTTTTCTATTCTCTTGTCATGAGCATTCTCGGCCATTACCCTGCTGTCTCTCTACGTTGAAGGAGCTATGCCACTCTGATATGAGCGAGGAAGCTGTTTCACCACCCAGTGAAATCTCTGACTCTGTGGCCATCAAGTGCTTCGCCTACATGGCGACCCTTGGCATATGTGAATCTGGAGTGCCCACACATGCAAAAATTATTCCTGTTTGATTGACGAAAAAAAGAAACCACCCGGGCTCCGATGACTACAAATACTGCTTCGATTTGGAAGGCTGAGAGAAAACTATGTGGATAAACAGCTATGGATCAAACATGGATTAATCCGTTGACGAGTTCCTGAATCTAAAGAAGAACACCACTCCAATTGGGCTGGATATCAAAGGCTGAAGTGGAACGTTGATCGTGAGAATGAGGGATTGCAACGTGATGATTGTTATGACTTCCGTGAACTTCAATGCGCCATTAAATAAATTCATTGCTTCCATGTATATCACTATTACTCAAAGACTACCTTTCTTTGATAATACCTTGTATATTGTTTAAGTGATAAGCCTTGTCTCTCAGACAAGAAAGACAGCATCCAAATTTCCAGGATCATTAGAAAATAAAAATACAACCCCGCTAAGGACGAGGGCCCAGGATGGAACCTTGAGGAAGTCGATGGTTTCCCATCCAGACGCCCTCCAACTCTAGTAAAGGGACTAAATTTAAGTTCTTCCACATCTTTTCATTCCTTTTCAAATGTTGTTGTGCTTGCAGAAGGAGCAAGTTTGGCTGGAACTCTTTTTGGTTCTTTGTAATCAAGAGGAGGAGCAAAATCCACCTCACAATCTGTTGTTGTGTATGTACTGAGTGTGCGTTTGTAGTCTCCGACTTTGAGGAGCTAAGGATTAGCAGGTTTTTATAGGTTTGTATCAATTGACAGCTGATAATTCTATTTATCACAAATCCTATTTCCGCATCCATCACTGCAATGGAATCTTAAAGCTTAGCAACTATTCCTCATTTGAGGGAGTTCTATATTGCAAAATTCATTTTGACCAGTTGTTTAAGAGAATAGGACTCAATGTCTGATCCATCACTACAATAGAGGGGCATGAGAGACAACGTTCCATCATTGTCGTTTAGAAGATACTGGGAGAGGAGGTGTAGTCAGTTCTCCAGTTTTGTTCTATCTGCACCGAATGCCTTACAACCACTAAGTCAGATTAAAGAAGCCAGTACAAAGATCGATTATGCAATTGTGGAACTGAGAGTTTTCCATCTGGTAGAGTGATGGACTGATTTCTGCATGAGCACGAATTCCGGAAAGTCGAGCTATAGCTGCGTAGGATGGCTGACTGTTATTAAGCTAAAAACAACATGTTAAAGATCTAACATGCGGGAACTTATGTGCTCTGGCTAAATCGTTGCATGTTGATTGAATTGAAGTGAGTCTCGAACCACTGGTCTGTTGACTTCTAATAAGCTCCAACCCTTTAATTACAGGAGATCAAATTAGTTTGAGTGCAACTTACTGTATTAATTCCAGAGGAGATCACCCAATCATCGCTGGTGTCAAAGCTTGTTGTGGGTTTTCTATAAACATCCCTACGCATTCCATGTGATGGCATATGATATGTTTGCAGAATGCTTCCAAGATCAGATATTCAAAAAAGGACTAATTAAATAGGGATCATATCTTGCATGGCAGCTCCTCTCTAGTGTTCTATCCCAAATTGTATCTCCTGCAATTTGCTCAAATAAAGTTCAGAATCTGTCTCTCTCCAAATGACGGTATGCTAGTGCTGATAAAACATTCAGAGGTTTGTTGGAATTTGTTCCTGTAACTATGTTAACTTGTGACGCAAGGGCTTTCTCCACTTTTATGAAGCGTTGTATCATGCCAAACAGTACTCCCGCCAGATGAAAAATTACCTAGGATGCCCTCTACCAGTGTTGTGATGGAAGTTCCTCCTTGAACCTTCGGTATAAAATTGATAAAATAAATTGTACTTCTTGAATAGATATCTGTGCAAAGATTGCATTCTTGCTGATATATATTTTTGAGTGGAAAAAACAAGTATTTTATTTGTTGTAGCATTTGAGTTTCATTGTTTGGGAATGCACAATATACTTTACATGAATGCAACCAACCATCATTGTGCATAGATTTTGAGAATAAGTATAGTTAAAATCTAGCTTTTGATTCATTCCTCAAGGAATAATCTCATTTGGTTGTTGTATTTTTCTGAGAGAACAAACTTTGAGAATACCTTGTAGTGACATTGGTTCATAGTTGGCTTAAAGTGTAAGTTTAACATTGGAGAAAATGGCCAGAATCAATGAAGTATTAGAGTTCCTCAAAACTCTGATATTGTCTACTACTCATGATACATTAAAGGTCAGCAAAGTTTCTCTCATAGACATTCAGGTCTGTCTACAAAATTCATAGGAAAAGATCGATTTTTTTTAGCTTAAATCTCAGCTACAGCAAGAAGAATTAAAACAAAGGAGTCATTCTGAACATGTTTCTATTCAGAACATTGAGACTGCAACCCATTAGAAGCAAGTCAATAATGTTATAGTTGTTTCAGATTTAGTACCCAATAAAGCAACAGTTGTACATGCAGATGCACAAACTCAGTCTACACTTCCCAAGCCCATCATCAGACCTTGGGAACAACTTGTCCACAACAAGCACAGAACTAGTCTTGGATATGACAAGGACTTGTCCTTTCATATTCTAGACTACTCAAAGCCAATTCAATTTCAAATTGCTGGATTTCTTAAGGATGATTCATCTCCACTTGTTCTTCATGACAGTTCACCTCCAATTGTTCCAGATTCTATCCCTCTTCCACAGCAACAACAACAACAACAGATTGTGAAATGCAAACACTGTGACCGAGTTGGCCATTTGAAAGATCATTATTCTAATCTTCATCCATGTAACCACTGTCATAAAACCACCCATTCTTCACGCAGATGCTTCAGAGACAAACATCCTGCAAGAACAAAGATTCTTCTTGGATGGATCACTTCTTGGCAATGGGCATCAACAGCCAAGAAGATATTCCAAACACATGTCAGAACTTGTTCCAGAGTATTGAACAGTCTTGCAGTTGATTTTTCTCCATCATCTCACCTTGTATCTAACAGGGGGGGAAATGATGGTCATATACAAGCTTCAAAGTCACATCAAGTGAGCCTGAGCCACAACCTGCCACACAAGTTTGAGAGTTGTAGCCAGAGACAAAGATTCCCATGAACATGCCTTCAGTCGGTAATCTGGGACACTTCCTCTAGCAGAAGACTTCAGCTTCTTGCCAGTTTTTGAAGAATTCTAGGAACAAAATTGAGAACACTTCTTCTAGCAAAAGACACCAGCTTCTTGCCAGATTTGGAAGACTTCCAAGAATTCCATTAAGTATTCCAGAGTTGTTGGTCATCCTTAAACCATCACAGATTGAGACTTAGCTTTTCAGATTGAAGTTCTCCCTTTTATGCGGGGTGAGACCTGCCTTTATTGGTTGAAGGTTTCCCTCTTCAAATCAATAGGAGCATTTCCTCTAGCAGAAGACTTCAGCTTCTTGCTAGTTTTGGAAGAGTTTCGGGAACTGCACTAAGCATTCCAGTGTTGGTGGTCATCCTTAAACCACCGCCCTTTATACCAACATTTTAGAGAGCACATTCAGCCTAGTGCTGCCATGAAATTTTTGCACATTTGTATTACAAAACTCTCTTTTGGCTCATACTAACCCTCCGGATTAAGGGGGGAATGTTGGACACCTAATCCTCAATGGGTTAGTGTGGAAGTCGAATGGACAAAAGGAGTCCAAGAGACCTTGGGATGTGAAACCCAACGATCACAACAATGTACTATAAATGTATATCTGTTGTTAATAAAAAAGAGTACTCTCATGTTTTATCCTTCAGATTATTCTTGTTGCCCATGTGTGTTTAACATAATTAATTAAATTAATTTAATATATATATAATAAATATATATTATAATTATATATATATATATATATATATATTATTATTATATTATATATATAATATATATATATATATATATATATAATTATGAATCAGTTAAGTCGACATTAAAAATAAGACATCAAATATTTTTTCAAATAACTATTAATAGCTCCATAATTTCATGCTCTCTCTTCTCAAAATACAAATCACATTGCCCTGATGATGGACTCACTAAGCTAGTCCGAAACGTTGGTTTCAGAAACTGTTCACAGGTTTTTCCACAAACATAAAATTCTACCAACCTTTATGGACTCTCTCTTTAAAACCAAGTTACTTGACTAGTATGAATTCTAAAAATAAAACTAGTTCATTTCATTATTTCTGATTTTTAACTTTATTATGAAAATAAAATTTATCATCTCATGCTCTGAAAAATTCTAAATCATCCAATTCAAAGACTTGAGGACAATTATTAGAATAACCAAGGGGGAGAGGAAAACAAAAAAATTAGTGGCATTACTAAAATGCTTTGTTATCCTTTTCATCTCAAGCCTTGTTATGGTTTTCAGCACTCAATTTCAACTTCAAGCATGAAGACACTCAATATGGAAGATATTTCTACTTCAACTTCAACATTCAAATCATCTACATTTGTAGAGGGACCTAAAGTTTAAATTCAATCAAAAGGGACCTGTATAAAGAAAGAAGACTTCATTTCAAATGATAACTAAAAAGTTGTTGGAAAGACCACTTCATCTCAAAGATATACAAAGGAGCCACTTCTACAACCAAGGAAATTGATGAAAATTTCTGTAAGTTAAATTTTATTTTAATGTTTTTGATTTTGAAATAACACTTCTAATTCAAATACTGGTTAACCTTGGTGGATGAAGAGTAATTTTTCTTTGACTTACATTCTTCCATTCCTGCACAAAACCCTCCATTTTTGCATAAAATTTTCCATCCATGCATAAAAATAAAAAATTTCTATTTTACCATTTTCCTTCACCTATTTTTTCCCTTCAAAGACAAAAGAGAGAGCATCACTTTGAGCATAATAGTTTGAGATTAGTAACTTTGGTTAAAAATGAAAGAATGTATTCATACAAGAGAAAAGTAGGGTGACTGCTATGGATAAAAGGCTTTTTCTCTTAAAAATAAATAAAGGAAACTAGAGTTAGTATGAGAGCAACATTTGAAGAAAGAAAATGCTTTGCAAAGGTAGTGCTTCCAGGTCAGCTATAATTCATGATCTGAAAAAGGAAGGGAGAAGAGAGTCAAAAGCAAAGTCAAGAATTGATTTCATGATTTCATATTGATGGACAAGTCTTCATACAAAATTTGTTGCATAAAAATGATCAGGGGACAATATTGAGTTATCATGCCAAAGAGTGAAAAGATCATCCTATTTTTCATAAAAGACAACCTCATTTTTCTCATGCAAAAGAGTCAAAAGATCATCCTTGACCCAGGCTAAAATCAATTTTTATAGGTTGTAAAAACATCCAGAAGGATCTGAAATTCATAGAGGGAATTGGCTACAGAATACGAAATTTAGGGAATAACATCTAGTGAAGGCCTTGAAGACTTAGACTTACCTCTGTCCCAAGGTAAGAAATCCCAAGAATTTAGTACAAAAATCCTCACATAAAATTGAGTTTAAGTTTGAAGTCATGAAATTTATGGTAAATATCATGCTTTCAACTTAAATCTCATGTTTTCAACGTGTCAACAAAGGGTTATATCAAAATACCTGGTGTATTTGGGAATTAGATAGTTGGTAGCACATGCAGGTAAGGACTTGAACTCTAGTTTGAATAAGCATTTAATTAAATACCTGGCATGAATAGTTGTGTAGAAAACTCGAAATCACATTACAATAAAGGGGGTATGGATGGATAATTATGTACTGAAGACTGTCAAAGTCCATTTGCATGATAACATGTTTTTGTTGGCATTGTGACAAGACCATAAAAACAGAGTGTTGATGACAGTGGTTTCATTATATGATAATAGTGGCATAAAGAGTTGAAAATCGTGGCATGATGAGAGTATTAATGACAACAACAACATAAAGAATTCATTTTCAACATTCAGAAATACTGGTATGTAAATGATTTACCCTCTTTCAAAGAAAACAATGGCACATTTTCTAAACCTGAAAACATTTCCTCAACATGAAATCATTCCTGAATATTTCTAAAATTTGTACATAGAAGAATGTAATCAAAGGAGTTTTAAGAATTCATTTTAATTAAAATATAAAAAGAAGGCATAGATAGGGGTTTTCCATAAATTTGTTTACCATTGAAGGAAATTTAAAGGGAATTTTGAATAATTTCAAAGAATATAGTGATACAGGGACATTGTTCAATTTTTAAGCAATTTCTATGGATTCAATTCCTTGCTTTTTAAATTGTTTGAAGAAATTCCTACAAAATTGTCTCAAAAATTCGAAAATTGCTTGATGAACAGAGTTCTCATATTTTTTAGCCCAAAAATAGATCCTTTAACCTAAAAATTAGAAATTCAAGGCAAGAAAGAGGTAAAATCTCTTTGTTTCTTCTCTTTCCTTCAAAGATCAAATGAAATTGCATCAGGAAGGTCATTCTGTTAATGAATGTTTAACTTGGTGTTAGCACCTAAATCTGCCTTAGGCTGAAGGAAGGCAAAATTCAGGGTAACCACAAACCACGCTCAGTCTGGTAGCTAGCCCTACCAGAACAGGAGAGGGCTCTCTCCAAGTCACGCTCAGTAAATACTTAAAATGATATGGTCTGAGATGACTTACTATGAAATATTGATCTTAGGCTGGTAATTGAATATGGCTACAAGAAACGATTTTTATGAATGACTGTGTTTCTGGGATGGTATGGGACCAACGGACAGCAACGAGCAGAGGATGAAATACAAAGGCAAAGATTACTTCGTGAGGCAAGACAGGAAAAAAGTCTAGCAATTTAGTTTGAAATAGCACGGAATGGAGAGATTGCTTAGGAGGGTGAAAAGGGCATAGGCACATGAATCCTTTTCAACAGAAGAAAGGACACTGAACATGAAATTTTCCCACAAGCAGAGCAATAAAATTGAATTCTAGCTTATCTAACTTAGAAAATTTCACTGGAAATGAATATTAAATGAACTATGAAACATAACGAAATACATATGAAACATAAGAGACACATTTGCTAAACTCACAACCACATGAATCTCATGAAATAGAGCCGCTGCCTTTCATTAATCCTCTGTCAAAATATACAATGAAGAAACAGAGTTTCTTTCCCACAGTCTCCCAGAACTTACAAGCTAACCAACCCCTTGCAAATAGTTTGCATACAATATATAGAATGTGCCATGAAGAGATAGAAGGCCCAAGGGTTGGGGAGTTACTCAAATCATTAGAAAATGGAGGTGGAAAGCCAATAATGAGCTACAAGTGCAGCGTTACAAACATGACAAATGGCTTGGGTGACTGTTTGCCTTCCTTTGCCACTTGGATAGAAGCCAATCTATAGTGAAAATACTTTAAATTTCACCTTAGGGGCTGAAAAAGTGAAGTGTAGATGAGAGGGCCCACTTGTGAAAAGTCGCGAATCGAAATTTCGCGAAACAGAGGTAAATTGGGCCTTTTTCCCTATCTGCGTCGTGCCACTTTCTTATGCGCCGTGCCATTTTGGAGCCTGTTTTGAGGCACTTGAAGGAATCCAAAATGTGCCCAAGTGTGCTTGTTAAGAAACCCGTCCTATCTACTTTCCAACCCAAGTGGAATTTCTGAATTTGGTGCTCATTTTCCCCTCCAAATCTTCATTCTCCCAAGATTGCTTCTTGTGTGTCAAAATAGGGGCAGAGAGGCCATTTTTTGGGTGTTTTTGACCTCCTGGAGACTCAGATCATGCCCAAATTTCTTGTCCAAGCACCAGTAGTCGTGATTTTTCATGCTAAATCCAAAAATGCAAGCCATTTGTCATTTGGAGCTCCCAATCCTATGCGCCGCGCCAGTGGCGCGGTGCACAGGGAGAAAAAACCTGTGTTTTGACCAAAAAATTACCATGTGACCAAAATTGCCCCAAATTTCTTGAAATTTAGGCTGGAGGTTATCTAAGAGGCACTATTCTGGGATAGAGAAGCTTCAACCAAGATTCGAAGCTGATATTGCTCTTTTGCCTCTTTTGTTGCTTTGCTCAATTTTGCCTTCAAGCTCCTTATCCGGGCCTTTGCACTCATGTTTCGTGCCCTGTAATGATAAACCATCCTCCTCAGCATGGTCTTGTCTCTGTCAAACTTTTCCAGAAGTCTCTCCAGGTGGATTTTGATCCGCTCTAGCCAGGACTCACGGTCATTGTTGATCTCTTGCTCCAAGGTAGTGAGCTCGATCCTCCTTTGCTATGCAGCTTGTCGATTCTCACAGATGTTTTGCAGCTCCATGATCTCATGTTGGTCCTAAAGCTACTTGTTCCTTTACTCCAAATACTTGATGACCCATTTGGCCCTCTCCACATTGAGTGACAAGTCTTGGATCTCCGTGTTCTGCTCCTGAATAGTCATCCTAAGTCGTGCACTCTCCACATCTGCATCATCATCCTGAATGAGGATGAAATCAGCCTCTTGTTCACCTGATGGCCCCTCATCATGCATGGGATTCTTGCCCTTGTCCTGTACCTGTGTAGTCGATGCCAGAAGAGAGGCCCCTTCCACCCCGGGTGGAGATGACACTCGCTTTGCTGCTGCAAACAAGCGCCTACTGTCTCTCTGATATGTCACGAATACTGGCATAGTCTTGGTCTCATGGCGCTCATACTGATGAGAAGGACCACCTATCTCATGCTCTGGCTCTGATAGTACCTGTGAAGTGCTAAAGACGTCACGGGAGATGAAGTCCTCCCAAGCAATGCCCTGTAATCCCAACTGATGATCCACCAAAATCCAGATAAGAGCAAAGTGATAAACATTGTTAAGCTGCTGCTAAGGGGTCTTATGCTGCATGAAGGTGTTCATCCTCTCTGTGTTCCTGCAAATGAAAAATGGGAGGTTCATCATCCTCACCCTATTAAAGTGCATGAGAAACCTGATGTGATAGGCATACAGATGAGAGAACCTCCCCTCACAACTGAAGTATTTCATGATCAATTTCATGAGCAGAGCATACTCATCTTTCAAATATCTGAATGGGAAGACTCTTGTGAGCTGACTCAAGAATCTGGCCTTAATGTAAGACTCATAGTGTTGCCTATCCACCTTCTTCTTCTTATGCCACTGTTCTCCAACATTTGGTATGCCTATTGCCACTGAGATAGTTTCGGGTGTCAATGTGAAGGTGACCCCGGCCAAGATAGACTGACCTCCATGTAGGTGAAGCAACAAAAGAACGGGCCAACTCATAGATGAACTTTAACATTACCACACCTTTGACAAAACTCAAAACAGCTAGGTGCTGGAAACATGACATGGCAAGAGGGCAATGCTTGTAATTCAGTGAGGGTAGTGGGCTCATCCCTAACATGTTTGCCACTCTTGTGATGTCTCCTGGGAGCCTGCTCTTCCGAGGATGAGTCACTTTGTGTCTCCATCTCATATTCTGATGAATGTTGTGATGCCATGACTACTATGTGTATTGTACTTAGGTTGCCCTTTGATGATGGAGTGAAGCTGGGAGTTTTTGTGATATCTGTCACCAAGGGGAACAATGAAAAAGGGAGTATTAGGAAGGAAGTAATATGATGGGAATAGGGGTTATGGGGAGAAGTTTGTTTAGGGATATGTAGGGGGTTTGGGTATTTGATAGGGTAGGGTTTTTGGGATTTTGACAAGGTAGGGTTTTGGGGCATTATGTTGACAAATAAGAGGAGGGGAAGGGAATAGGGTTTGGTAGTGTTTTAGAGTAGGGATAATAGGAAAAATGAGAAAGGGAGGATAGGGAAAAATGGTAGGTGAGGGAGAAATGGTGGGTGAAAATGGAACCTTGGCCTCAATACCACAATTATGCAACCCTAGCAACAATGGCCTTTGGTGTTTTCTTGTGGTTGATTTTATGAGTTTTGTTGCATTCAAACATAGCCATAAACCACCATATCATTTATAAACTTTGATGAACAAGTCATGTCATAGAGCCTACCTGTCAATTTGATGGGCTTCACAAGCAATTTGAAGTGATTTGGCACGATTTGGGCCCTTTGTGGGTGTGCGTCGCATGCCAAACCTAGTACGTCGCGCCCTGGGTGTGCACCGTGCCTATTGAAAAAATGAACTGAGGGGTGGCTCTGTGTGCGCCACGCCCTCTGTGTGCGTCGCGCCCCTGTGTGTATGTGCCGTGCTCCTGGAAACTGCCTCCAACTCTCTCCAAACACGCACTTCGCCTCTCAAACACTTTGCAATTTTTCCTTATGCACTTGATTTGCACGATGAGCTTTGATTTTGGTGGAAACTTGTATATAAAGACTTTGAAGTCATGGGTTAAATTTTTGCTTCTCCAAAAACCCATTTTTCTAATGTTATGTTTTGACACTTTTTCACTGACTTAAAGCAACACTGATTTTCACTTTCCCTTTCAAATTTTAGCTCAAATGATGAAATTTTCGGCACTCTTTGTAGGGATTGCATGACAGGACATTTGGCCACGGAAACCATGCATGCACCTGAAGAAATCAACTGACGAATTTTTTGAAAATTTTATCACAAATGACACTGTTTGACTTTTCTTCAAAACAGAGTTTTGAAGAAGAGTCAAAGTCTATCCATATGACAATGAAACTCTCTGAATCATAACTCTGTAAGGGCCTCACTCTGGCTTGCATGGCTTTTTTTGAAGACCAAATTGATTAATCCCTAGACCTAATGATCGAAAATGACTTTTGTCCATTAAAGGACCAGATCTTGACTGTCATGGACTTTGGTGATTATTGACAAAAGACCTGAGCCAGCAGGAGCCAGACATGAGGGGAAATGACTAGCATGACCTTTTCCATCAGATTATGGCATGCCCCTAACAGAATGCAGCTGGGTGAATGGAGCAGGACACCTAAAAATGAAATGCATAAAGAGTTTTGATCTTTGACGGAGGACTGACCAGACCGACTCTATTACCTGGATTTGATAAGAACAAAGAAACAAAGTCTTCAAAGTCAAAATATGGAACATTTAATTGAACCAATAGGATTTCATCCTGAAAAGTGGACAAAAAAAAGTGTAGAAGAGCTTCACAAGGCCAGCTTACTTGAGTTTTTGGGAAAGTTTAATGGGTACAATAGAAAAGTGACTAAGGCTTTTGTCACAAATTTTCATGATGGGATGAAAGCCATAGGAGATTTAACTATCCCTATAATAAAGGATTGCATAGCTCATGCTACAATATTTCCACAAATAGGGGAAGGATATCACAAATGCAAACATTTTAAAGAAAAGGGCTAGAATTATTTCTTGCAAAAATCCAAGAAAGGAACTTTCAATTGGAAAAATGTAGTTACAAGGGAATGGTTCCATGAAGCATGGAGAGAGCTCACACTTATTGTTCAAAAATTTCTTACATATGACAAAAGATATAGTGTGGTTCATATGTATCACCTAAAACTCCTTCAACATATCGGAGGGATAACAAGATAAGCCTTCCCTACTTCTTTACAACAAATTCATTCAAAATGATTGAAGGTGTAAATGGGAAAAGTGAAAAGAAGGAAACCAGTTACTACCATGATGGATTGATAAAAATTCTCATTGAATATCAGTTGAAGAACATGGCATAAACATGGAGAAGCTTTCTTGAGAATAATAATTTCATGGAAAACCAAGAAGAAGAACAGTCACATTTAGTCTTAGAAGCCAATGAACAGTCAAATTTCTCAAGAGAAATTATGTACTCTTCTTCTTATCCTATGACAAGGTAAAAGAACAAAATTGAGGAGGAAAGCCTCGAAAAAGAAAACCCCTTTGTATCTTTTCCTAGAAAGTTTAGGAAGAAGGTGGCAGAAGAAGTCAAAATATCAGAAGAACCCTATGTTGAGAATCAAAACACCATTGAATGGGAAAATACTGAATAATTTCTCATTGATGAAGCACAAAAAAAGCAGCATGATTTTATTGAATAGTTGGAGAAGAAGGCATAAGAAAAACTTAAAGAAATTGAGGAAGATAAGTGGTATGAAGATAATGAAAAAGAGGACTCATCCTATTATTCAACATATGAAAATTTGAGTAAGAAAATCAAAAATATCTTTGAGGAGACTTATGGAGAGACATCAAATATTAATAAGGAGGATGATGTCAAATAATTGGAAGAATTGAGGACAAAATTGCAGGTCACGGAAATAATATTGAGGAACTTAAGAAAGGAAAATGAGATGTATAAACCAAAAAAAAAATAAAAAAATCAAAAAAGAGATCAAGCAACTCAGAAAGAAACCAAGAAACTTGAAACTCAAAATATTCTCATTTCCAAACAAATGAAAATGGTTAAAGGAAAAAAAGCATTGGCAATATAAGTATGAAAAACAGAGGGTGAAAAGTGAAATTTACAAAAGGGGGGAAAGGAGAGAGAGGTAATTGACATACTCTTACAAGGAGTACAGGTTGAATCATATACATCATCAAGCAAGGGAAAAAGTTCCAAGAGGACCAGGCAAGCATGCTTCCAGATCAACAATGGGGAGTGTTAGCTCTCGATTTTGACTCTTTTTGCCACACCTATTACATCACTTTTGCCATCCTTATCATCCATTTTCTATAATTTTCCTCATGTTATATATCTTTTATTTCATACCAAGGTAGCTAAATTATGTCTTTTGAATTTTTAGTGTTTGAGTAAAAATTAAGTATTAAAGTTAAATTTAGGCAGAATCAAAAAAGCTTGTAATGGCTCATTTAAAGTCATGTTTTGGAGACACTTGGGTGCAAATTAGGGATATATTTGGAAACTGTAGGGACCAAATATGGTGGAATACCTATTGGCGCACTCCAAATAAATTAAAATAGGACCGGTCAATGATGGTCAAGCTTAACCAATTATCGAGGAAATCCCCTGATTTATGGGAAAATTTAGGATTTTTTGGGATTTGTCCATATTTTATGCAACTGAAAGGATGAATTAGACCCAAGAGATGTAATAGGACTCCTTGTAAGTCATTACAATAAATACAACAAATATTTTAAAATTTTTAACCTAGGCAAGCAAGGTTACCAACAACTATGAACATATATGATGGTGACTATTATTTTTTGAATATAGTTTGAGATTGAGACTTGCCTTCTTATTTTCTTGTGCTTATTTTTCTGTGTGATGTGAATGGATTCTTTCTGTAGCTGATTTTCTTGAAGTGTACCAGGAAAATATGGAGAGCCCCCATGTTGAGCTAAGTACACTATTGTTGATTTATGTGCATAGATATAAATATGTGTTAGCATCTTCATTTTCTGTGGTAATATTGCATTTTTGTTTTAATCAATTGTGAATATTTCCTGTATAAAATCACTCGCATGCCATGGCCATTTAGATAGTGAAAATTATTTCTTTTAAATGATTAGTTTCAATAAACAAGGACAAACCATGTCTCTAAGTTAGAGCCTCTTCTTTGTTAACTAGGATTGAATTAAAATCAGTGTTCACTTTTTCCCTTGCTTTCCTAGATTAGATTTATATGATTTATTTATATGCTTTGGTAATTTAGATAAGTGAAAATCGTTTTCTTGAATGAATAGAAGCAATAAGGAAGGACAACCAGGACCTCTGAGACAAGAGCCTATTCCTTGTTATCTAAGATTGAATCAGATCATTGTTCACTTTTTCATATGCTTTCATAGATCATATTTATATGATTTCTTTATATGCTTCCATAGAATAGCTTTCTTGCTTTAATAGAAAATAAATTTGATAAAGCCTACTTTGATGAGTTTGATGAGACACTCTCATCATATGTTGGGTTGTGTTATATTCTTTCCACGACTAGCCAACGTAATTAACCGACGGGTCACAGGGGGTTTGAGGGGTGTAGGCAACCCCACTCTATGGGCAAACCTACCTATGGTTTTGTGCATGATTTTTGCACATGGTTTTGGACGCGATGGTTTTTTTTCCATGGTATTGGATGCTTCGGCATGTACAAATATGTATTATAACATTAAAAAGAACATAATGGAAAATCAAGCTGGTAGTCCCAGTTTTGGGATCCAGGGGAAATATCTGTGTATATGTGTTTTATGTGTTATGCTCTCACATTGTTTATTTTCTGTGTTTTAGAATTCATATGTAGGTAATTTCTGTATAGGGTTAAAACCTTCATTTGGTATCAGAGTTGTTTTGGCTTCAAGGGGATGCCTTTGTTGCTGAGGGGTTTTGCTCGGGCCTGTGGTAGACCCTATTCAGTGGGAGATCTATGAGATTGATTCTGGTGGTGAAAGTAGATGGTAAGCAGTGGAAAGATAGAGATCGAGAAATTTTATGGTCAAAGTTTTGAGTTGTGGAAACTCAATGTGGAGGATCTGTTGGTGGATAATGATCAGTGGATCATGGTAGATCCAGATACTGAACCAAGGGGAGTGTCTGATGAAGAATAGAAGAAGTTGGATAGGAAGACAAAGAGCACAATATGATTGTGTGTCTCAGATTCAATATTGTTGAATGTATCAGGGGAAGCTACGACGAAGGCTTTCTGGGACAAGTTAGGGACTTTGTACCAATCTAAGTCTCTGGTGAATAAATGGTTCCTACGGAAAAAACTATATAACTTGAGGATGAAAGATGGAGACTCGGTGATAGAGCATCTAAATGGATTTAATACTGTGGTAAGTCAGTTATTGTCTGTTGATATTAAAATTTCAGATGAAGATAAGTGCATCAATTTGTTGTGTTCTCTACCAGATTTGTGGGATAGTCTGGTTATTGCAATAGGTAGCAATACAACTGCCTTGCAGTTTGATGAAATAGTCTCATCTTTGCTGACGGAGGAGATGAGACAGAAAAATATGGAGAGCCAAAATGGTGATGCCTTGTCTGTACGAGGACGGTCCTAGAACAGAAACAAAAATAAGTCATCGATTGGGAGATCTAAATCTCCAGGAAAACCTGTAAAGGTGGTGTGCTGGAAATGAGGAATGGAAGGGCACTACAAAAGGGACTATAAATCTAAAGCTCCTGACAAAGGAAAGGGATCTAATGATGCTCCTTATGTAGAGGCGAAAACCACCTTAGATGAAGGCAGGGATGTGTACTTGGCTTCTTCAAGTACACATGTAGATCATGAGGCATGGTTGATTGACTCAGGTGCATCCTTTCACTTCACTCACCATAGAGAGTGGTTCTGCGAGTATGAGACATACGATGGTGGTGATGTCTTCCTAGGGGATGATAGGAAGGCTAGAATCATTGGTCACGGAAAAGTAAAGTTGAAGTTGCAAGGTGGAAGGGTTAGAACACTTATGGGTGTTCTACATATTCCTGCATTGGCCAGAAATCTAATTTATGTAAGTAAGTTGGATGATGTAGGTGTAAAAACAGTGTTTGAGAAGGATACCTACAAGATGGTTCACGGAGCACTAGTATTAATGCAGGGAGATCATATTGGAATTCTGTACAAGCTACAAGGTAGCACTATTGTTGATGCATGAAACAATTCTATGGTTCCTGAAAGTGGAGTAAAAAATCTAGTGGTCTATGGAGAGAAGACCATGTTGTGGCATCAAAGTCTTGGACATACTGGAGAGAAGGGCCTTTGAATACTTCATGGTAAAGGTATGGTAGAAGCTATGAGTAATAGCTCTCTAGATTTTGATTTCTGTGAAAATTGTGTATATGGGAAGCAAATCAGGTGAGTTTCCCCTCTAGTGGTAAGAGGGCGAAATAGATATTAGAGCTTGTGCACAGTGATGTATTTGGACCTGCGAAGGTTCCATCACTGGGTAAGTTTATGTGCTATGTATCATTTATAGTTGAATTCTCAAGGAATACATGGATATATTTCCTTAAGAAGAAATCTGAAGTCTTTGACAGGTTTAAAGAATTTAAGGCTTTGGTGGAAAACCAGACAGAGAGAAGAAAAGTGCTGGGATAGATAATGGTGGACGTTTTGCAGTAATGAAATTTAAAAATTTTGTAAAAGTGTGGTATAGCATGATAGAAGACTACTCCATACACACCTCACCAAATGGAGTTGCAGAAAGAATGAATAAGAAGATGGAAGGAAAGAAGCTATCAGTGTGTTGGGTTAGGACAAGATTCTGGCAAGGCGGTGGAGACAAATGTACTGGTCAATAGATCACCTTCTCATGTTGGAGATAAGAACTCACAAGAGGTATGACTAGTAAGAACCCTCTCTTTCACATCTGAGGGTTTTAGATGTGTGCTATGTACATGTTGCAAAGGAGAAATGAAACAAGTTGGATAGTAAATCTGAAAAGTGCATCTTTATTGGGTATAAGGATGGTTTAAAGGGTTATAAGCTTTGGAACCCAGTAACAAGGAAGGTTGTGTACAACTGAGATGTGGTGTTCAGAGAGGTAAAAGATGTTATTAAACATGAAGTGCAATGAAAGGAACCTGAGAAGATAGAGTTTGAGCTTAAGGAGGAAGAATCAGACTCTACAACAGAGGAGGAATCATAAGATGAACAGCCACAAACTCCGGGTGTGAGAAGAACAGTTCGAGAAAGATGGCAGCCAGAAAGGTATAGTCCATCTTCTTTCTGTTCAAATTTTTCTTTATCTATTACTGATGATGATCCCAGAACTATGAAGGAACCAGTAGATTCAGAGGATGGAAAACTCTGGAAAGAAGCCATGGTTGATGAAATGGCATCTTTGCACAAAAATGAGGCTTGGGATCTGGTGGAGTTTTCGGCTGGAAGGAAACCCATTGACAGCAAATGCTTGTTCAAGAAGAAGACAAATGCAGAAGGAAAGGTGGAGAAATACAAAGCTCGGTTGGTAGCAAAAGTTTATTCCTAGGGTCCGGAAATTGATTTTGGTGATATTTTTTCTCCTATTGCCAAGGTAAATTCTATTAGATTACTTTTATCTATTGTTGCTACTTTTGATTTTGAAGTAGAACATATGGATGTGAAGACAACATTTCTTCACAGGGATCTGGAAGAGGAAATATACATGAAGCAACCTGAAGGCTTTGCGGTGAAGGGTAAGAAAGAATTGGTATGAAAGTTAAAGAAATATCTATATGGGTTAAACAGTCACCAATGATGTGGTATCAAAAAATTGATACATTTATATGGGAACTTGGCTTCACCAAAAGCAAAGCAGATCACTATGTGTATTTTAAATTAATTGGTGACCGTGTTATTTATCTGGTCTTATATGTGGATGATATGTTGTTGGTTGGAAATGACAAAGAAATTATCCAGGATTTAAAGACCCAATTGTCCTCCAAATTCAACATGAAAGATATTGGTGTTGCAAACTATATTTTTGGCATGGAAATTAAAAGAGATCGGGCAAAGAGGAAGCTTTGGTTAAACCAGAGGAAGTCTGTCGAGACAATACTGCAAAGGTTTAATATGCAAGATAGTAAACCGGTGAGGGTTCCTATTCCTATAGGCGTGAAGTTATCTACTGAACAATGTCCCAAGACACAAGAAGAGGAAGAGGACATATCCCATGTTCCATATGCAAGTGTAGTCGGTAGCCTGATGTATGCAATGGTCTATACTAGACTAGACATTGCACATGCAGTGGGAGTATTGAGTACGTTTATGTGAAAACTAGGGAAGGAGCACTGGATAGCAGTGAAGCAAGTTTTCAATGATTTGTGTAGCACTAGTGATTATGGTTTTTGCTACGCAAGACCAGGATTGGACAGAGTGTTGGATATTTGTGGCTTTGTTGATGTAGACTGGGCTAGAGATCTGGATCAAAGAATATCTACAAGTGGGTATGTGTTTAACCTATTTGGAGGTGCAATCAGTTGGATGAGTAAGAAACAATCTGTAGTGGCACTATCAACTATAGAGACGGAATACATGGCATCCACTCATGCAAGCAAGGACGCAGTTTGGTTGTAGAGATTGTGTTCAAGTATGGGGCCAGTACAGGGAGCTATAAGAATAAACTATGACAACCAAAGTGTAATTTTCTTGGCAAAGAACCCTGAATATCATTCAAAGACAAAGCACATTAATGTTCAGTATCACTTTGTGAGGGATATGATAGAAGACAAAAAGGTGTTGTTGGTAAAGGTGGACACTTTGAAGAATATTGCAAATGCATTGAAAAAATCTGTGAGCTCTAAGAAGTTCTCTTGGTGTAGAGAATCAATGGGTGTTGCAGGGCTGGATAAATGACTAAGCTCTCTTGTGGCCCCCTGTGGAAAGAAAACAACAAGTGGGAGAATGGTGCGTTGTGTTATATTATTTCCACGACTAGCCGACGTAGTTAACCAGGGTTTTAGAAGTGGGGCAGAGCCCCCCCTTTGTTGCACGATTGTGTAGCGGGGGGTCATAGGGGGTTTGAGGGGTGCAGGTAACCCCACTCTATGGGGTCTTGGGCAGCACCCCGGAAAATTTTGTTTTTGGACCCTATGTTAGGTTGCAGACCTACCTATGGTTTTGTGCATGATTTTCGCACATGGTTTTGGACGCAATGGTTTTTGGTCCATGGTTTCGGACGCGACAGTTTTCAGTCCATGGTATTGGATGCTTCGACATGTATAAATACGTACTGTAACATTGAAATGAACATAATGAAAAATCAAGCTGGTAGTCCCGGTTTTGGGATCCAGGGGAAAATCTCTATGTATATGTGTTTTATGTGTTATGCTATCACATTGTTTATTTTCTGTGTTTTAGAATTCGTATGTAGGTTATTTTTGTACAGGGTTAAAACCTACATCATAAAGGTGTTTTATAAAACGGTCTTTATAGTTTTACATTGCAACAATTTATGCTTGTAGCTTTCCATTTTCAGATTGTAGCATGCATTTATTCATTTTTGAGTATCTAAGCAATTGCTTTCTAAACTAGTTAGATCTAAGATCCATATATTTTGGTGTGTTTCTAAGTTTACCAACCCAGATTGATATTGAAATACATGCTCTAGTTTACCTCAATAAATTAGACTTACATTCATCTTAATATTAAGAAAAACTTAATTACAATAGTGCCACTTAAGTCTCTTCTTACAAAATTTTAGAACCTTGTCTCTATCTTAGAGAGGGAATTTATAGTTTTTCAATAAAAGATAAAGATAAAAAGATCTAAAAACTCTTGAACATAATTAAAAATAAGGGGAAATTTTGGAAATAGTCACAACAATGTTCTATGGTTAGGAGGAAGACTGTCCAATAGTTTTTTGTTGTAGATTGAAGATATTGATCAAATTGATGAGCGCGAGTGGATACTTCGGCTTGATTTGCATTTGACTTGTAAAGATGAAATTCCTCAAAGATAGCAGCATATGTATGGTGATATTTAGAAGGCATCTAAGCAACAACCATTAACTGTGTGGCTTTACTAAGAACTTCCAGCGATGCTCAAGAGTAACTTTGGTCAACTGAATAATTTTTCGGCGATTATCCTAGAATGTTCTCGCTAGGTCTTTGTCAACAACCTAGTGTCAAGTAAGGTACCTTTAGGACAAATCAGAATAATATTGGATTGCAGTAAATTGTCATTGATTCATTCCATGATTTTACTGGCAAGATATCGAGCCTCATATATAGCTGCTATAACCTGCTTCACACAAATTTCCCATTCTCTAAACACAATAACTTTTTGAGCCTCTTCAATTTTAGGTAGATTAGCAGATCAACCTTCTTCGCATTCTTTCCAAGTTAGGAAACCTAAGAGCTTTTCATCCATCTCTTCAAAATAGTTCTTCATGTTTGATAAATGATCAACCAAAGAATAAATAGTCTTCCATTTGTCTTAAATTATTACCAATTTATGATAAAAGAAAGTTTGTTGTTGTGCAAGAAGGGCATTTAACTCTTTGGCCTCCCTCTTGAACTCTATTAATTGAGGATTGATATGTAGTTGTTCAATCCTTTTCTCCATTTCTTGAATTTGTTCATTCCTGGCTTGTACATTTGTATCATACTGGACCTTGAGGGGGTCAAACTTTTGCTGAAGTTCTATTACTTGTGACTGTGAGTGCTTAGTCATCTTCTGCTTTCCAGCTTCAAGATTTTCCTCTAAGGGGGAAATTTTTTCCTCTTTCTCTTTTATTAGTTGTTGAACTTTTGCAGCTTTATCAATTCTCGCTGTGGCATATGCACTAGTGAACTGAGTGAGTTTGTCCAATTCTTCTATTAGCTTTGATGTAGATCCTTTCCATAAAACTTCAAATGGGGGTACATTACTAGATACCAATGCTTGGGATTGATCAAGTTTTCTCTTCTTTCTTCCTCTTTTCACCACAACCTTGTGTTGAGGACTGTAGAAAATATCTAATGGAGGAATCTACTAAATATTTAAAATGATTTTAGAGGAAGCAAATGCAAGGATAACCTCAACATCCTTTTCACCAAGGGATTTTCCAGTAATCTTATTTTCTTTGGAACATCACTTATGATTATTTGGAGTGTCCTAAACATTCATTTGCTGTAAAATTTTAGTAGTTTGAGGCTCATTGTTCTTGTAATTTGGATTTTTTCTAAAATCTTTCCAAATGTCATCCAATCTAGGATCAGTCACCAACCTTTCTGCCTAGGAAGAAGAAAAATCCACTACTCCTTTAGGTTGGGGAGGATCAACTGAATGTGAATAGCCAATAAAATAAACATCATCGCTTAAAAATTTCACCTCAAGTACTGCAATAAATCTATAGGAAGACTAGCTACCCTATGTTGAAAAGTGTAACTAGGTTTGTTCTTCATAATGACATGTAATTGTGATGATGTAATAAAAGGAAATAAAATTATTTTTGTAAGTCTTTCTTCATGGATTTCATGAGAAATTGATTTTATTTTAGATGGCTCCCATTGAGAGCCTTAGGATTTACCATTAAGAATTAATGTCATCTATTAAGGGCTCTTCTTGAGCATATGTAAAAAGTATAAGTCTATGTCTATGTCTAAACAACCCTCCAATGAAAATAACAATTCTCTTCCTCAATTCGGCTTAAAGATTAACACAGAACTCATGTCGACTCACAGTTAAAAGGACACACCCATTCGATAGATCATGTTGGATCATTATGGAGACAAACTACTATATATACCCAGGAAGGCTCTTTGCATTGGGACACAAAAAAATAGATTTGTCTCTGAGGTTTTTGCATAGAAATTATATTGAATAAGTTTGATCTTACTCTGAAATTCAGATGGGAAATCACAGTCAACAGTTCATGGATCTCTTTGAAGTTTTGGATGAATAGTGGTAGTCAATCAAGTTCGGATCTCCACAGAAGAACAAGTTTGATCTCTCTGAAATTTGGGTCACAATCATAGTGACAATAAAGGAGTCTAGTTAGGATGTCAAGATACATAAGGAACTCGGATTAGTGATGAAGGAGCAACGAGGAAATGTTTAGGGCTTACCACATAAACATGAGTTTGTATGTATGGGGAAAAGTCTCGATTCTAAAGCAAAAATACATAGTTTAGATAAGGGTACATATAAGCTACAACACGATGCTATATTGGAGACCATAACTTGAAAGAAGCTACAATACAGTAGCAATGATTTGTGTTGTGCTTTGATGCTAGTATAGTTCAATATTATACAGTGAGAAAGTCTCTACACTACCACATAGAAAGGGTCACAGTCAGCAAAGATATCTTAGTGTCATGTCAGCGATAGAGTCTCGGTAATGATGGTATCTTGTTTCTAAGGAGGTCAAAGAGGAAGAGAAGTGATAACAAAGAAAAGAACAAAATATTGACAGTCGAGTAAACTTGTGTCTTAGTCTTGGAGAGGCTAATAGGTCAAGGGTCTTGGTCTCGGCATTCGTCAATTGAAATCTCTATAAGAATAATTTGTGTGGGTTTTCCTCTCAAAGAGAGAGAGGTTTTGGCCCTGGCTTATAGCCTACATGATGTGTCTCTTGTGTATTTATGTTCATGCATTGGTTAGTATTTGATGATGTTGAAAAGTGTGCAACAAGAAATGCTTGTTGATATTGCAACAAGATGATGGAGCTTAGTGGAAAGGAGTCGCCTTCACTAAGTGGGCCCGCAGGCAAATTATGGCGCAAGTCTATTTTTAGACTATGTCTATTTTTAGACATATGGATCATGTCTATGGAGTTGCAGGTTGCTGTTTATGGATGATTGATCAAGTTGGAAAAAATAGATGGACTTCTATTTTTAGACAAGCGAGTGAACACACTATGCGGAGTGACTGCTCAGTCTAAATATAGAACAGTCAAATATTATTAGCTCATAATAATATTTAGACTATAAACTTTGTCTTATTCTCTTGGAGCACTTCAGGATGAGCTACGGATGTGGTACATGCAGATCCCAGAAGGAAATACGTGGTTACCTATGGGATGACTAATATTTGCATGCAGGACTTCAGTTAGAACTCAAGTGAGTTGAGTTTAGTGGACTGGAGGTGCAGTTGATGGAGTTGTGTTCAGTTTAGCTTTGTTAAACTGGTTGTATTTAGTCTAACTGGCGAATAGACTAGAGATGAGTTGGGTGAATTAGTTATTAATTAATTCACAAGTTATTAACTCATAATACAACTAATGAATACATCAGTTAACTCAGTTGCATGTCAGTGCATGTTCAGTTCAGCAGGGACAGGTGTTAGAGAATCAGATTGCTATCAGTTGTGACTATAGTTGTGCACCAGATCTTGCACAAATCAAGGGATTGAGTATGCCAATGAGTTTGCTTTGCCCACATTGTAGCTTGTGCTCACGTTATTTAGCCAAGTAAATACGTGGTTGCCTTGGAATTATCATCAGTTCTTGAGCAGGTATTGAGCAGCGGAGGCAGGCAAGCAGCGAAGGAGATTTGAGCCAGTGATTGATTCAGATCTGAGCTGTATTGTGTGTAACAGAGGTGGAGATACTTGTGAGAAGTATTATGCTGTGTAATGTTACATGACTCAATCATTAATATACAGATAGTTGGGGTTTTTAGCGAGATGCTTTCCCCGGGATACATACTGTGTTAATGTGTGAATACTCTTGATGTTTTATTGTTATTGATACTGCTATATTGATGATCAACGTAGAGGAGCTTATGTATTGTGTATGTTTTCCGCGATAGTACATGATCAGGATAATCTCTGTTGAATATGTGTTAAATTATTCAAAATTTCTACAAGATACACAAGTAAAATAGGGCTTATATAGATGTATTTAGTGCATGGTTTCACATCCAAAAATTCAAGATTAAATGCATACCAAACTCTTGAATTTCAAGGAGAATATTGGTATCTTTAACCTATTTATGCCTATAGGAAGCAGAGCAAAGGATCCATCAAGTATCAAATGTCAATATTTTCATTTTATATTACTCATTACAAGAGTTGAGTCCAATTTTCAAATTCATTTTCTAATACGTCCTTGCTTCAAATCTTATTGTGGGCTACTGGTGGAAAAAATTTGGTATTCAGTGCCCCGATTTGTAAAAAAAATACATTTTGGATATTGAGTCGAACATGCAATGCTTTAGGGTATGAAAGGAATTTGAGTGTTTTTTATAGATACATACTGAGAAGAGGAATTGTTTTTAGCAAGAACAGTTGAATGACATGGGTTATGTTCAGTACAACCTTAGATTGAGGTGTAACATTTTTTTTGAGCAAGGCACATGTGTTAACCAACATAGTTTGGGGTGACTTTGATCCATCATTATAATCAGTTATGAAGAGTCATGCACCAAAATTATCAATGAAAACATTTATTTGATGGACTTAGACCAACCCCCACAAGGAGAGATATCAAAACCTTAAAGGCCAAGACAATCAAAGCTAGAATCCCACTATAGAACATGAGGAAGATTAGGTTGATATTGATGATTATGATGATACCCATTAGTACTAGTTGTTGTAGTATTGTAGTACTATGCTTACTTTTGGACTTTACAGGCCATTTAGAGCCTGTGGCTTAATCTATTTTGGTTCATACTCTAGAGATGTATTCTTGTTAAGTGTTATATTGGTTATATTCACTCTTACTTTATATATAAAATGGAATTTTTCCATATTTGTGTATAAATGGTTTGGATTCATATGGAATCACATGAATACATATTTTTTCTTTAAAATTAGAATATATTATGTATTTTTTGGTTGATCATTTTTTTTCCAATTCCCAATTTTGGTGTTGACCGGTTTGATCCTGATAACATTGATAAAGAATAAACAAGAGAAATAATTTTAGCATTTTTTATCATGAAAGATACATGTAAAAAAACAATAAACCCAAGACGTAAACTCTAACTTGAGGCTAAAATGCATGTAAATAAATATTTGTCTCTTTCCAATTAATTGCAGAGATATCATAACCGTAGGACACCTATATCCAAGGAAAATAATGTTGAAAATTAATTATTTTTTTGTAACTAAACCCTAATTTAGTATGACATCCCATGTGGGTTAATCGCCATTGTAAATGTTGTAAGTAATTCCTTGTAATTATTTAACCCCAAAAAAATGAAAAGGCTAAGAGAAAGCGACACATATTCCATAGTTTGAGGAGGGAGATTACTTGAGCAGATGGCCATCTTAAATATCAATCATGGGCCAAATATGTGGTTTTAATGGGATGGATTATGCCATAAATAGGGACCTAGACAAGAGAAAATGGACCATGATTCCTTGGAGGAAAACACAAGCCAAGAAAGGACATTTTTTAATAAAAAATGACAGTTATGGGAAGAGGAGAAGTATGGCCAAAGCATGCAAGAGGAATGGTCAGCTGGTTGCAATTAATAGACAATAATAAAAGGAGACCATGGGGAAGACGTGGCACCACCTCACGAGTTGTGAAGGCTCTGCAGAGAAGCAAAGGCTCCTTTTGTTTTCAGAATTATATGTGATTTTCATTATGCACAAGGCTCAAAGAAGGAAGGAAAAAATAATTAATGGAAAGAGTGGTCAGTTTTCCATGGATGGGCCCACGTGGACCATGAGGGGAAGAGGTCGGTTGGAATATAAAAGAAGTGGGAGGTCGAGAGGATTATGGTGACATTCATTCATTCATTCATGAAGGGAAATATTTAGCAAGGTGGGAGAGGAAGGGAACATGAAAAATAAATTGCATAGAGAAGGATAAATCATACAAAAACCACACTAGCTAACGAATCTAAGAGGGTTTTCTAGTGGATGATAGAGATCACTGGCTTTCCAAGGAATGATGAAGCCATGAAGAATGGTTTTCCTTAGACTAAAAAACCCACTAGGAAGTTTTTGGGATTGAAGAAACTACTAGCTAGGAGATAGATATATACAGGTACTTGGCATGGTTGAGGAAACACTAGGTGTGACCCTAGGCGGCGTGAACTGGTTCTTGCTCTCTGAATAAATACCTAAAAAGGGTAATATTTGTGCTTCCACGATAGTTTATCCAACTTAGGAACCTTCCCATGTTGAACTCTTCTCCTATAGTCGCCTGAGGACTGAAGAAACCATTGAGTGTAGCTTGTCTTAGGAAACATTGGGAAGCTTGTGGTATGAAGAACCTACTAATTTATTAGTAGCTTTCCAATTGAATAACCTTCCCATATTTTCATATTGAGCTCTCCTCCTCTTGTAATTGAGTATTGGCTTTCCTAAAGGTGATGAAACCACCAAAAGTAGCTTGCCTTAGGACTGAAGAAACCACTGGGAAGTTTGTGAAGTAAAGAGCCTACTAAATTTTTAGTAGTTTTTACAACTAAAGAACCTTCCCATATTTACAAACAAAATTTCCTCATGTCACTAATAGTGGCTTGTCTTGGGTACTAAAAAAACCAATGGAAATCTTGTAGATTGAAGAACCTACTGACTTAACAATAGTTTATCCAGTTGTTGAAACTTCTCATGTTATGAACAAACTATCCTCCTGGACTAGAGATGTGATTTCTCTTTGTTTACAAAATACCCATGAGATGAAGTTGACTGAGATCAATCCCTATGACATGAAAATGGGAAAAATGTTGAGAATAATTAAGGGAAGTGTCTCCTTGTGCATTTGATTACCTGATTGGTTGGTGGGTAAATGTGGCTTACCTTTGGAGGCCCTGTTTCAACTGGAAGTATTGATTTTACAATGCTAAGCACTCCTCCTCAAGCTCTGGAATCTAGTTCGAGGGTGTTGCAAGGAAGACTTGGTTGCAACTTGTCTATGGTTGGGAGCCTGAGAGTTAGAGTCCTAACCTTGGTTTGCAAACTTACCCAAGTTATTGATGAGGAATTTTGGTTCTTGTATGAATGAAGGATTTTAGATGTTGTGTCATGGTTTAGCAATGGTTATTCTTAGAAGTTTCGATATATTCATGTTTCCATATGAATCCTTGAATTGAATAATGCATGTTGGTTGTTGTGATGCTATATTTCCCATAACACCAAAATGGATATGATTCTCTGTATAAAAATGTGTTGATGGTTCCTTTGAATTATTCCTAAGGGATGGGACTATGCATGTAAGTCATCTTGAGCTTGAATAATGCTCTAAATGTGTTGAAAATAGCAACAAGAAATGCTAAAAATGGAAATGATAAAAATAGCATTGTTATAGATAGCATTTCGGGATACATTCCAATTTTAATTAGTCCCTAAATTAAAATTGAGAATTAAAATTCGAATTTGATCTCAACAACTGTTGTAAATTAATTAATTAATTCATTTTGAGTTAATTAGTTGGAGAAAATCAAACATGAAGTCTATGTGAAGACATGCAATAGTTATCCCTTTGATTGAGGAAGTTATCCCTTAATTAAGGAGATTAGAATGAGTTGTACTTTGAGTTGTAATTAGTTAGGTCAATTAACTAAGTTAAGTCCAGTTAGATTAGTTCCAACAATTTGTGGAACTGATTGTGAGTTCAGTTAGTCAATGCATGCATGCATGCAACTAGTGTACTTTAGATAACTGAATATTCTCTCATAAATAACTCATGCATGTAAGTTCAGACAGAGACCCAATTGAGATCAAAGGATGGCACAATGTAATATCAGTTGCAGGAATATTCCCATGAGGATATCTCTTGCATGCAGAAGGAATTCTTTCCTTGAGGATTGCGCAGTTATTTCAAAGGTTAGTGAGCAGTGTGTGAGGTAATTACACACAAGTGGCAGCTTGAGGACCCAAGAGAATCTGCGCAAGGAAATAGGAGGCTTGGAGGACTAAAGGAAGGCATATGTGTTGTCTATTCAGTCTATAAGCAACAGTGAGGGATTGTGCTGAGAGCTGGATAGCTTGTGATCTAAAGCTTTGTGTAATCCAAAGATATTTCCACTTGTATGATAATACAGAGATCAGGGCTTTTAACTGAGGCTTTCCCCAGAGTATTCTTCTGTGTTCATATGTGATTTATTTCTTCTTCATCTGTTATATGTGTTCTATTTTATCTTGCTCAAAATCGATTAAGCTTCTGCAAGTTTGTTGTAGAAGTAGATCAAGTATTTTGCTTTAGTTTCATTGCATTATTAGGTGATCTACAGTGAGAATTTCTACATGGTATCAGAGAAAAGGTGATCAAAGCAGAGAATAGTATACAAAGAAAGGAGAAGTTTGAAGTTTGAAGTTCTTGATTGTAGAAATCGAATTCTTATCACATCTCAAAGTTCACCAATGGTGTTCAATGGTTTGAGACTCGAGTATGCCCTGGATGGCAGCTCAAATTATATAGCCTGGAAGGATCGCCTGGAAGCGGTATTAGAGGACAATGGTTTGGACGACTTCATTTATTAAGAAGTCCCTAAGCTAGCAGCAACTAATGGCCAAGAGTTGGCAGAATGGAAGAAATGTGTGGCTAGAGTGAGGAGGATTCTTCTGGAGGGAGTTCGAGACCATATTGTCTCAAGTATCCATGGGAAGGAGACATCGTTTTCAATGTGGAAGAACTTTGAAGGATCTATATCATAACAACAACGATCAGAGGAAGCTGGCACTAAAAGATAAGCTTCGGAAAATCATGTGTGAAAAGGGTGACACGATCTCTACATATCTGAACAAGCTCACCACCTACAGGGATGAGCTTGGTGGTGTAGGAATCACGACATCCGATGATGACATGGTGAGTCTTGCTCTCCTCGGTCTTCTTAAGAGCTGGCATAGCTACCAAGACTCAGTGAATGGAAGAGAGAAACTTCCAGATTGGGAATGACTTTGGTCAGATCTGATGCAGGAGGAGATCAGGAGAAGCACCAGAGATGGTTCTTCATCAAAGCATGATGATGAAGAAAATATAGCCTTAGCAAGTAAGGCGAGGAAAGGGAAAGGGAAGGCTTCCCATTCCAAATCGAGTTCTTCCCATGGTGGGAAGAAGATTGACAAATCTAAAGTGTGATGCTTTAATTGGCATGAGGTGGGCCATTATGCAACAAATTGTCCATAGAAGAAATCCAAGAAGGGATCCTCGAAAGGATCAGATGGTGAGGCACTGGCCTTACAGTTTGAATTGGATTTCACCCTCATCGTATGCATGGTTTCAGCGTTGGTGGGTTGTGTTTGTTACTTCGACTGTGGAGCCTCATTCCACATGACCGGCAACAAGAGTTTATCTAGTACCTTGGAGGAGAATGACCTCTAAATGTGCATAGAGATGGGTGATGATGGAAAGTACCGTGTTTCAAGTGAAGGCACGGTTGTGTTTCAGAGGGAGCATGGAGCTCCTCTCACCCTGACTAATGTAAAGTATGTTCCTGGACTGAAGAAGAACCTGGTATCTATCGCAATGTTAGAAGACAAAGGCTATGATGTAGTCTTCAATAAAGGAAAGGCATTACTGAGACACATCGCCACGAGTCAGACCAAGAGGATTGGGATTCGAGTAAAGAATCTCTACAAGCTGGATGTAGATGACTGTGTTGCATTGAGTTCCAAAGTAGAGTTGGTGCAAAGCCAAGATATTGGTGAGCTATGGCATAGAATATTGGGCCACTTACACCATGGGGCCTTGAAGATCATGCAGCAGATTTCTACCAGACTTCCCAAGGGTAAACTTGAGCAAGTGGACACATGCAAAGGTTGTACCTTGGGTAAGTATGCAAAATCTTCCTTTCATGATCGAGACAATCGAGCTGAAGCAATCTTGGAGAGAGTTCATACAAATGTGTGTGGACCATTCTCAACAGCCTCCACCGCTAAACAAAGGTACTATGTTATTTTCATTGATGATTTTTCTCGTAGATGCCGGATCTATTTCATGCAGAAGAAGGATCAAACCTTCTCAAGGTTTTGTGAGTTCAAAGCCTTGGTTGAGAAAGAATTAGGAAAGAAGATTAGGGCCTTGTGAAGCGACAATGGTGGAAAGTATGTCTCTCAAGAGTTTAAGGACTTCTGTGCAATAGAAGGAATTAAACGGGAGTTGACGACACCCCATAACCCATAGCAGAATGGGGTGGCCCAAAGGAAGAACAGAACGATTGTGGGAGCAGCTCGGGCAATGCTGCATGACCAAGGCCTACCACTTCATTTGTAGGCTGAGGCATGAAATACAACGGTATACTTGCAGAATAGAAGCCCGCATCGCATACTTGGGATGAAGACACCACAGGAGTCTTTCTCCGGGAAGAGACCAAATGTGAGTCACTTCAAGATCTTTGGCTCATCGGTATTTTTCCATGTGACCAAAGATGCCTGGGAGAAGCTAGAGCCAAGATCAGAGTTGGGGATAGTTGTGGGGTACATTGATACTCCCCAAAACTATCGGGTGTATTTTCCTACCAATCAGAGGGCAGTGGTTCGCAGAGATCTTAAGTTCGATGAGTTGAAGGCCATGTGATTTTCCCTTGAGAGGGAGCTCAATTTGCATGCAAAGGAGGAACTTTTGGTTCCTAAGGAGGAGGAGCCTCAGACTTATGAGGAGCAGCCGCATGCAGAGGATCCAGGAGTGGATACATCCACTCATGCAGAGTCTTCCAAAGATGGGAAGAAACACTCAAGGGAAGATGACAGATTGTTGATGGATGTGAGAGAGAATGTGGGAGAGTCATCTTCTCAGTGCAGACAGAGGAGGTCACTGAGCAGTACACTGGTTACATGGCCCTTGTTGGGGAATGTATAGAGACTGAACCATATTCCTTCGAGGAAGCAGTGCAACAGCCAGTTTGGGTTGATGCTATGGTGGAGGAGTATGACTCCATAGTTGGGAACAGTGTTTGGGATGTTGTGCCAAGACCGAAGAACAAGTTAGTGGTGAGCTCCTGTTGGCTTTACAAGGTAATGCAAGCCGCTGATGGTAGTGTGGAGAAACATAAGGCAAGGTTTGTTGCCCGTGGTTTCTCATAGGTCGAGGGGATCCACTATGATGAGACTTTTACTCCTGTAGCAAGGTACTAATCTATCAGATTGATGTTGGCACTATCTGCTCAGATGGGTTGGAAGATCCATCAGATGGATGTGAAGACTGCATTCCTCAATGGCAAGATTGAGGAAGAGGTGTACATAGAGCAGCTAGAACGATTTGAGACCTTCGATCGCGAGTCGCATGTGTGCTGACTTAAGAGAGATTTGTACGGGCTGAAGCAAGCACCTCATGCTTGGTACACTAGGATCAACAACTATTTCACTGGGTTGGGCTTCACAAAGAGTGAATCGGATGCGAACCTGTACCACATCCTGGTAGAAGGTAAGCAGTTGATCATTGTTCTTTGTTTTGATGATCTGATATTGACAAGTGATGATCAGTTGATCATGTCTTGCAAGGAGGACCTTGCAAGAGGTTCAAGATGAAAGACATGGGACTCATGCACTACTTTCTAGGCATGGAAGTGTGGTAGAAGGATGGGGAAGTGTTTGTGTCTCAAGGCAAATATGCCAATGAGATACTCAGGAGATTCCACATGGAGAAGTGCAAGCCCATGCAGGCTCCTCTAGTAGGTAACTGGAGGAAGGAGGATGCTACTTCAGGTGAGGTAGTAGTTGCTACTGTGTATCAACAGCTTGTGGGTTCATTGATGTATTTAGTGAACACACAACTAAATTTGTGCTTTGCGGTGAAACAACTAAGTCAAGCTATGGTTCAGCCTACCAAGTTATTTTGGAAGGCAACTAAGCATGTGCTGAGATACCTCAGAGGCACATCTCAGTACGGATTATGGTACAGATGGATAGAGGGAGTGAAGCTTCAGGGCTTCACAGATGCAGATTGGACAAGGAGTCTATCAGATCGGAAGAGCACTTCAGCAGGAATTTTCAACCTTGGTTCAGCTGTAGTTTCTTGGTATAGTAGGAAACAAAGGTCAGATGCACTCAGCTCAGCAGAGGATCAATACAGGGCTGCAAGCCAGGCAGCATGTGAGGCCATTTGGATGCGGAAAATTCTAGTTGGGTTGTTTGATTAGAGGATGGATCCAACTGTGATCTATTGCGATAATCAGAGTTGTATCAAACTCTCTGAGGATCCAGTATTTCATGATAGGTCCAAGCACATCGATATCCGGTATCATCATCTTCGAGACTGCGTGGTGAAGAGGATCAGGTTGTTGCAGTATGTTTCGACTGAGGAGCACGATGTAGGCATTTTGACTAAGGCATTGTCAAAATGAAAATTCGAGTTCCACAGAGACAAGATCAGGGTGACAGATAATCCCTTTCTTGTTGAGAAGGAGTGTTGAAAATAGCAACAAGAATTGCTAAAAATAACATTGCTATAGATAGCATTTTAGGATACATTCCAATTTTAATTAGTCCCTAAATTAAAATTGAGAATTAAAATTCGAATTTGATCTCAGTAGTTGTTTGTAAAATAATTAATTAATTCATCTTGAGTTAATTAGTTGAAGAAGATCAAACATGAAGTCTATGTGAAGACATGCAACAATTATCCCTTTGGTTGAGGAAGTTATCCCTTAATTAAGGAGATCAGGATGAGTTGTACTTTGAGTTGTAATTAGTTAGCCCAGTTAACTGAGTTAAGTCTAGTTAGATTAGTTCCAATAGTTTGTGGAACTGATTGTGAGTTCAGTTAGTCAATGCATGCATGCATGCAACTAGTGTACTTCAGATAACTAAATATTCTCTCATAAATAACTCATGCATGTCAGTTCAAATAGAGACCCAGTTGAGATCAAAGGATGGGACAGTGTACTATCAGTTGTAGGAATATTCCCATGAGGATATCTCTTGCATGCAGAAGGAATTCTTTCCTTGAGGATTGCGCAATTATTTCAAAGGTTAGTGAGTAGTGTGTGAGGTAATTACACACATGTGGCAGGTTGAGGACCCGGGAGAAACTGTGCAAGAAAATAGGAGGCTTGGAGGACCAAAGGAAGGCATATGTGTTGTCTATTTGGTCTATGAGCACCAGTGAGGGATTTTACTGAGAGCTGGATAGCTTGTGAGCTAAAGATTTGTGTAATCCGGAGATATTTCCACTTGTATGATAATACAGAGATTGGGTTTTTTAGCTGAGGCTTTCCCTAGAGTATTCTTCTGTGTTCATGTGTGATTGATTTCTTCTTCATCTATTATATGTGTTCTATTTGATCTTGCTCAAAATCAATTAAGCTTCCGCAAGTTTGTTGTAGAAGTAGATCAATTATTTTTCTTTAGTTTCATTGCATTATCAGGTGATATACAGTGATTATTTCTACAAAATGTCCTAAACATGGATAGTTAGACCTTCTTTATTGATTTAATCGATTTTCATTATTGAAATGAATTAGTTATCAGGCACTATCTATTCAAGGTAGTTGACTGGTTTGGGTCATTCGAATAGTTTTGATTCATCGAGAAAAGTTGACGAGGGCGATTTGGAAAAGGTAGTTCATCAAGAAAAGTTGACTTGGATGAGTCAGCAAGTCGGTCATCGAGTAAAATCAACCAGGATGATTTGGTAGGGTCAATCGTTGAGAGAATTCAATCAGGATAAGTCAACAAGGTCGATCATTGATCAAACAATGTCCAGTCAAGGTAGTTCGCTGGTCTTGTTAGTTGAGGTAATTCAACTATTTTTTCATTCAACTGGTCTTGTTAGTCAAGGCAATTCAATTAGTTTGATTCTTTCAAATGGTCTTGTTATTCGGGGTAATTCGATTGTTTAGATCATTCTACTGGTCTTGATAGTAGAGGTATGTCGACTAATTTGGGTCATTTCTAGTGATCTTATCTAGTTGAGGTAAGTCAACTAGTTTGGTTTGCTTTGACTGATATTATCTAGTCAAGAATGGTGCACTTTGTTTCTGAATAACAATTTATTCTTGTAATTTCTTGGTGAGTTTGAATCTACTTGATATCCAATTCTAAGAGATAATGAATCTATGGGCTCATTTCATTAAGTTTGATGTTTATGATTTCTAGTATATATTGTTGTTATTCTTCATTTTATGTTTTGTGATATCAAGTTGTTCTTAATGAGTATGATTATGCCTGTCATGTGCTTGGGAGTTGGTTGAGCTTCCTATTAAATTGTGGTCATATTTGTAGGAACAATGCCTATGTATTTTAAGGAGAAAATATTATAGTACGGGGACTAGCAATAAATTAGTGAAGTATGGGAAGTAAGAATTCCATGTGTGCCAAAGCAAGTCAATGTTGCCTGAGAGGAAACATTTTGGAAGAATTTCTACGTGTTGGAACACTCACAAACATATTAAAATTAGTTGGTGGGACCTACTAGGTTAGGGATTAGGCCAATTGGTTAAAAGGCGAGGTTTGGGAAGTGAAGTTGGGATCAATTCACCAAATCAAGTCGATCGGTCGAGACTGGGCCTATTAGATTAGGGGTCAATGGTTAATTTCGGGCCACAGTTGAAGAGGTTGATGGTCAAGTTCAGTGGGGCAGTCTCCATGGCCGACCATATCGAGGTCACCCAAGTCAGGGCTAGGCCCCAGTGCATGTTTTCATTTTCTAATTTGTTGTTAAGGACGACTACTCGACCATGAAACTATGCGCGGGAATGCTCTTCCACGTGGATTCATCCATGGTGGTAGAGAATCTACATAGATGTCATGCAAAATGGCATGTGGATGCCAAGTGGAGAATGTTGATAATGCGTCAGAGAGTGATTGGCCAAACTTTAAATGGACATATCTCTTGATCTGTCAATTGGATGGAGATAAACATTATGTCATCAGACAAGTTTCAATAGGATGAATGTGATGGCAATGTTTATTTCAGGTTTTGGGAAATTTGAAAAAGATAAAAAAAAATTAGACCCCATTTCCATGACTGAACTTTCAAGGTTGAGTCATTATAGTAACTGCCTCCTTGTACCTTTAGTTTTGGCTAGAGATAGTAGGGAGTATGTTACATAGTGGTATCAAAGCTTGCAGGTGCAACATTTAGACTAGATAGGCTCTATCACAAAATAAATGAAGACAAAGGTGAAACCTTGGACCTTTAGAGATAAAATGATGCTTTGTTATAGAATTAATAGAGGAGGTTCAATGCTTGGACCCTTAGAGATGTGGAGCTCTAGCTCCTAGCATAATAACTGGATGTAAAGATGATTGTGTGATACTCATAGCACTAAATAGTGGAATTACATGTTGACTACAAGGATGCTTCTGGCATGTAATAGGATTGCATTTGTTTACTATTAGGCATATTGAGGGCTTGGAAAACCTATTGTTGTGACCATTGATGCTTGTTGATTCATTGGTATTGGAGAAACTTCTTGCATGGTTTGTACATGATTGTTGGTAAGTGTACTATTATTCTTTGACAAGTGGTGTATTCTTACATGCTTGGAATAGGTGTGATTATGAGTATTTATAAGATATGATGGATTTTGGGGAAATCCAAGTGTTGCTTTTGTTCCATTGAATAGTTTGTTTATGTTGATTGTGTGTATATATATATATATATATAGAGAGAGAGAGAGAGAGAGAGAGAGAGAGAGAGATGTACACCGAGTGGATGGGAGAATATCATGGTCTATATGGTATATGAAAATGAGCCTCAATGGATTGGAGGTATAATATTTGTGACTTCATTAGAGAGTCAAGTGGTTTGATAAATGCTTTTTGTAGGTGTTGGCTATAGCACTATTATCATGGACTGTATGTTGATTATTTGCATGTGCAAGTGAAAGTTGGGTGTAGAATTGTATTGGAATGGTTATTTGTTGACATAATATTTCATAAGGTCCTTGATCCATTTATAAAGGTGATAATTCTATTTTATAAAGAGGATAGATGTTGGTGCAATATATGGTTTCCTAATTGAGCTCCTTGAGATTGCAGATACTATGATTGTTGGCATGGTAAGAGGTTTAACCTTAATAGTTGTTTTTGACCTTAGTAAGAAGGTTGAATCTACCTAAAGTGTTTAAATGTTGATTTAAAATTTGGTAATGGTCGTCTCAGTAAAGAGGTTGATTTTAATTATGTTTTTGGTTTGAATTGAAGACTAAATTCTAAAAATTGCAATGGCTTAATGGTAACCATGTTGATAAGAACACATATGTATTTATGAATTTTGAAACCAAGTTGACGTATATGTTAAATTGTGTCTTAGTTTGAGACACATGACTGATAACAACTTTAATAGTGTGTGAAAAACTACAGGGTATCATGCTTGGCATAGCATGGAAAGGTGGCAATTGGTGTATGTATTTCTATTTCATTTATGTACTAACAATTGCATGTGTGTAACAACACATGAAAAGATTCAGTGGCATAAAAAGGGAGGTCTCCTAAAATTTAAAACACACGATTGATATTTATGTGCACAGAAATGCATCCTTTGTAGTATGATGCAGTGAATAAATAGAGACGATGTCAAGTATGACAAGCTTTGGTTGAGAACCATCACAGTGGTAGAATAAGCAAACTTGTCCTTAAGAATATTATGACCAGGTGGATGGAAGGAGAGGCCATTGTTGGAAGACTCTATTGGGATAATGCTCTGTGGGGTTATATCCAACAGGAACAAAGAGATTGGGTAAAAAATTAATTGGCCAAATTTTGGGACCATTGATCCCAATACCATGCATACCTTGCATGGATACATGAGGTTTTCTCAACCTTGACCTTGTGACATAAGTAAATATGTATTGATTTCATGAACATGCTGATGTATAAATAAACATGTGAAATGCTAATGGGATTGATAGTTCATTATAAAGGATCATTCTCATGAAAGAATGATTAAAGGTCCTAAGTCATATTGCAGAGATTGGCTTAGTGGATAGATCTATTAACGAGTGTATGCTTAATTTCATTGTAATTTTCTTTATGACAGATCTAATGAGAGGTTGAATGTTGTCAAGGGCATTAGGCTTCCTAACTTGGGTGAATGAAGCTGACTGAAAATAGGAACAATAGTGGCTTAAACATATCAGAGTGTGTAGCAAAAAGCATCAGGAAAACTACAAGAAGGAGCCACAAAAAGTGGTTGATCCAATGAAATTTTTCATGTCTATGTAGTTGTTGGTTGAGAAACTGTATATGTTATTTGAAATTGTAAATTGAGTTGTAATTATAAAGCTTCAAACAATATTGCATGATTTAAATCATTTTTTATTTTGTGTTCGGTCATGGAACATAGAGGATGGGTTTGTGACATCCCCTGTAGGTTATTACCTCTTGTAACATTGTAAATAATTTCTTGTAATTATTCAACAAAAAATAAAAGATTGAAAAGGTTGAGAGAAAGGGACGCAGATTCTAGAGTTTGAGGAGGGAGATTGCTTGAGGATTTGGTCATCTTAAATATCAATAATGCGTCAACTGAGTGGTTTTAATGGGATGGATTGTGCCATCAATAGGGATATAGACAATAGGACAAGGACCATGCCTCCTTGGAGGAAAACACAAGCCAAGAAAGGAGCTTTTTAAACGAAAAATGGCAGCTCTGGGAAGAGAAGAAGTACAACCAAAGAACATAAAAGGAGTGGCCTATTGGTCGCAATTAATAGAGAAGACAAAAAAAATGAGAATGTGGGGAAGACATGGCACCACCAATGAGAGCTTCACTCAATGAATCTAAGACATATCACGTGCATTCGTGGCATACTAAACAATACCCTTAATTTGACTACATCTTGGAAAATACCTCTAAAATTCACATCATTTAACCCCCTACCAATAAGAACCAAATTCACCTTCCCACTTTGAAAAGCCCTATTTTAACTAGATATTGTAGGTATCGATTTTTTCATTAACATTTTTTATACCCCTTTATATTTTTTCATTAACTTTGAGCTCCATTTTTTATAATTGCCAATATAAAAACCCTTTACCCCTTATTATATGCTCAACATATTATGTATGTTTCCTCAATATATATACCCCAGTATGAACACATGTGGTATGGTATTGTTCCCCCAGTGAAGCCCCCATGGCACCACCCCACAGGTTGCAAAGGCTCTACGGAGGAATCGAGGGTCCCTTTGTTGTCAACATTATCCATGATTTGCATTACACATATGCAAAGAAGGAATGACAAAAGAATTAATGGAAAGAGTGGTTGATTTTCCACGGATGGGTCCGCATGGACCATGAGGGGAAGTAGACGGCTCGTTGGTTGGAATAGAAAATGTGTGGGAGTATGATATGCTACTAGCAATAATCATTCATTCATTCACAAAGCGAAAGATTCAGTAAAGGGAAAGAGGAAAAATATTTCCTCACGAAGAGGAAGGGAACAAGGAAAATAAATTGGAAAGAGGGAGAACTCAAACTAAAAATAGAATAGCTAAAGAAGCCAAGAGGGTTTTCTAGTGGAGGATAGATAAAATTGGCTTGCCAAGGACTGATGAAGCCACCAAGAATGTTTTTCCTTGGACTGAAGAACCCGCTAGGAATTTTGTGGATTAAGAAAGCCATTGGCTAGGAGACAGAGATACTCAGGTACTTTGGGTGGCTAAGGAAACACCAAGTGTGGACCTAGGCGAGGAGAACTAGTGTTTGCACTCTGAAGAAATACCTAATAAGGGTAATCTCTATGCTTGCATAGTATTTTATCCAACTGAGGAACCTTTCCATGTTAAACTATCCTCCTCTTATGTTTTCCTAAGGACTAGAAAACCACAGAGTGTGGCTTGCCTTAGGAAACCACTAGGAAGCTTGTGGTCTTAAGAACTTGTTGATTTATCAATAGCTTTCTAGTTAAAGAACCTTCCCATATTTGCAAATTGAGCTTTCCTCCTCTTGTAATTAAGTAGTGGCTTGCCTAAAGGTTGATGAAACCACCAAGAGTGGATTTCCTTAGGACTAAATAAACCACTAAGAAGATTATGGGTTGAAAAAATACTAAATTATCAATAGTTTTTCCAATTGAAAAACCTTCCCATATTTACATGCTAACTCTCCTCTAGTCACTAAGAGTGGCTTGTCTTGTGGACTAAAGAAACCATTGATAAGCTTGTGTATTAACCTATTGACTTAACAATAGTTTGTTGAGTTTTTGAACCTTTCCATGTCGTGAAGAAACTATCCTCTTGTATTGGAGATGTGATTTCTCTATGTTTATAAAAGACCTTGTGATGAAGTTGACCAAGATCAAGCCCTGTGACATGACAATGTGAAAATAGTTGATAATAATTGAGGGAAGTGTCTCCCTATGCATTTGATTACCTAATTTGTTGGTGGATAAAGGTGGGTTATATTTGGAGGCCCTATCTTAGCTCGAAGTATTGATATTACATTTCTAAGCACTCCTCCTCAAGCTCTGGAATCTAGCTTGAGGGTATTGCAAGGAAGGCTTGGTTGCATCTTGTCTATGGTTGGGTGGAGAGTTATAGTCCCAACCTCAATTTCCAGACTTATTTCATAAGATAAGTGTTTACTTAAACCCATGTACTTTTCAATGTCATACATATGTTAAATGTGTTGGTTTATTTCCCATGTTATTGATGAGGAATGTTGATTCTTGTATGAATGAAGGATGTTAAATGATGTGTAACTTTTTAGGAAAGGTTATTCCTAGAAGGGTTGATATATTCATGTTTACATATGTGTCCCTGAATTGAATAATGCATGATGATTATTGTGTTGCTATATTTCCCATAAGACTAAAATGGATATGGTTCTTTGTATAAATATGTGTTGATGGTTCTCTAAATTCTTCCTAGGGAATGGGACTATGCATGTAAATCATCTTAAGCCTGAATAGTGATCTAAATGACCTGAGCATGGATATATAGACCTTCTATGTGTATTTAATCGATTGTTAGTATTGAAATGAATTATTTATTAATAACTTTCTAGTCGAGGTAATTGACTGGTTTTAGTCATTCAACTGGTCTTGATTCATCAAGTGAAGTTGACCAGGATGAGTCGACAAGGTCAGTCATCAAGTGAAGTTGAACAAGTTCAGTCGGTAAGTTAGTCTTCTACCAAATTCAACCAAGATGATTACGTAGGGTCAGTCATCAACCAAAGTCAACCAGGATAAATTAGTTGGTTCGATCATCAAGCAAAGTCAACTAGACACTATCTAGTCGTGGTAGTTGACTAGTTTGGGTTTTTTGACTGGTCTTTTTAGTCGAGATAAGTCAACTAGTTTGAGTTTTTGAACTAATCTTATTATTTGAGATAAGTCGATTGGTTTGATTCATTCAACTAGTCTTGTTATTTGAGGTAAGTCCATTGTTTGGGTCGTTCGACTAGTCTTGATATTTGAGATAAGTCAACTGGTTTGGGTCATTTCGACTAATATTAACTAGTCGAGGTTAGTTGACTGGTTTGGGTCACTTTGACTGATCTTATCTAGTCGAAAATGGTGCACTTCATTTATGAAGAATGATTTATTCTTGTAATTTCTTAGTGAGATTGAATCTCATTAATGTTTATTTTTGAGAGATAGTGAATCTATGGGCTCATTTAAGTTTGATGATTATTATTACTAGTATATATTGTCGTTATTCTCCATTCTATGCTCTATGATATCAATTTTCTATTAATGAGTATAATTATTTATCCTCGTGTGCTTGGGGTATGGTTGAGATTCCCTGTAAATTGTGGTCATATTCGTAAGCAAGATGTCTATGTATTTGAAGTAGAAAATGTTATAATTTAGGGACTAGCAATAAATCGGTGAAGTCTAAGAAGTGGGAATTCCCTATGCACCTTAGAAAGTGAATGTGTCTTGAGAGGAAAATTTTCAAAAGAAGTTGTACATGTTGGAACACTTACAAACATATTAAAATTAGTCAGTGGGACATGCTAGGTCATGGGTTGGGCCAGTTAGCCAAAAGGCAAGGTTGGGGAAGTGAAGTCGGGATTGATTCAAATAATTAGGTCGAGTTATTAGGATTGGGCCCATTATATTGGGGGTCGCTAGTTAAAATTGGGCCATAGGTCGAGAGGTCAATGGTTGAATTCAGTGTGGTGGTCGACAAGGCTGACCAAATCAGGGTCAGCCAAGTCAAGGTTAGGCCCTGTTGCATGTGTTTCATTGTAATATGTGGTTAAGGCTGACTACTTAACCATGAAACTATATGTCGGCATGCTCTTCCACATGGAATCATCCATGGTGATAGAGAAGCCATGTATGTTCCACACAAAGTGACACGTGGATAACGTTGAAGTCGTGGCAGAGAGTGATTCTCCAAACCTTAAATGGCCATAACTCCTGATCTATTAGTTGGATAGAGGTAAAATTTATGTCATTGGAAAGGTGTCAATGAGATTAACATGATGGCAATTTTTATTTCTGGTTTTGGGAAAGTTGAAAAATATTGAAAATTTTAGACCCTATTTCCATGACTGAACTTTGGAGGTTGGGTTAGCATAGTAATTACCTCCTTCTACCTTTATTTTGGGCTAGGGATAGTAGGGGTATGTTACATTTACCCTAGAAAAATGGATTTTTAATGTATTGGCAGGTGAGATAAGACTAGTGCCCTTATTAATTTATGGCTAATGGATTCCATGAGTACAAATCCTTGAAGGAAGAGTGTTAGAAGTAGATTCAAATAAAACAAGGTAGACAAAATCGTTTCCCTCAATTTTTTAACTCTAGCGCTCTTCTATATTATTAGTTATTTAAAGGGAGGGAGCTAAACCTAGGTCACCTCAAGAGAAACTTAATGAAAATCTTGTCCAAGGAGATTTTAGAGCCATAAAACATCAACGAAACCTCAGTGAAAATTTTACAAACCTTCATTCATCAATAGTAATAATAATATATAAGAACATAAGTTAAATTTGCATAGAACATATCATCATATATTCACCAATAATCATCCAAAAGAGAAAACCATCTGCAAAATATCCTCAAAGAGAATTTCACTACACTAGTGCTCCATAGTGCACAAGAGAGAAGAGACGAGTAGCTAGTAATAATCTCCAAGTGTGTGTGACAACTATCCAAGGGAAATTGATTTCCTTCTATTTATATGAGGGTAACAAAGTTTATTTACCCTAAAATTGACTAAAATCCATAAAAATAATAATAATCAATCATTACAAGTTGGATAGGTAACAACTCAACCCCCAAATATAATTAAATCAATGAAATAACATGAAATTTTTCCTTAATTAATCCACATGTGTGAGTAACATGTCCTCCAATGGTGATGTCATCCACCAAATTGTGTATCTCTCCATGAAATGTGAAATGACTAGCTCCAAAGGGTGCATCTCATCCCAAAAGTCATGTATCCTTATCAAGTGTATGCATCATCATCAAGTACAACATCCTCAAATCCAACATCATCCATAAGGTGCCTACATCATCATCTAGAGCAACAAATAGATAAAATCATCATGTTATGATATGATTTCATCATGGTGAACATTGTATGAACCCCTCCAAAGGGATCCTATCCCATTATCATCATCAAACATCCTCAAAAGCAAGGAAATGTCCATCAGGAAAGTATAATTCCAGCCTAAGGAAGTTTTTCCATCTTAAGGGCATATACACCCTCAAGGAAACATCTTAGCCTTGATAAACAACATCCAAGGTATTATAGGTAAGGAAGTATGTCGTCAATTTTGGCAAGTAATCGCAAGGTCAATTCTCCTCCATAAGTGTTATGTGTCCTCTATAGAAGTTCCCTACATCATCATCAAAGGGGTTAGAACATCCTCTCTGAAATGCTGGAGAAACATCATACAATCCCTCACGGGATGGAAACTATACCTAGGAGAAAATATCTAATGCATACTCAAAGAGTCAAGTTAGATCAACATTGTGGGTGCAAGAACCATAAGAGTAGCAAAGTGGGCCATACTCAATGTTCAAGTCGTCAATGTACTTCACACAAGCATCATCTTCAAATGTCCTACTACTTTATGGTTGTATGCAAGTTACCATACTTAAGTATGCGAGGGATATTATATAGCCCTATTAGATGTTTCCAAACTTGAGTGGAGGAATAACACCTAGCTGACCCTTTCAAAATATAGGTGTAGGTAATATATGTTATGGATTGGGGTTTACTTCATAAATGGTGTCATAGCCTTATGTTAGGTCATATTGGTTGGCTATAATAGCCAATCAAGAAACAAGGTACACAAAGAATTATATGCAATAAACCCCCTAAGGGAAAAATATATTAAATAATCATTCGAGTGTGTGTTTATATTGTACCAGTGATCAAAGTATATAATGATGGGTGACCATAACAATGATGTCAAAATTATATTTTAGTTCAAACCATTTCCTCAACTTCCTCCAGAATGTCTCCATGAATCTCTCCATAAATATATTAAGCAATATTCATCCCTAATATCACTCATTTTTCCCAATCTCTCATTCTTATGTAGACTTCTATGGTTGTTCCACTTCATTAAATTTTCATCACATAATTTAGACATCAATTATAATTCACAAGTAGGATTTATTCATTCATACTTTCCCTTAAGAAGTACTTGTGTTTTCAATATTGTCAACTGGGCCTCTGAATTGGTCACATCTAAAACTCCAAACTTATACACTCTTATCCTTTAGTCTTCTACTTGCATCTTGTACCTAAAAAATATAAACAATGTGGTCATTGAAGTCCATAGAAAAATTTACCATCCACCGGAATACATGGGTCGTTTGTCATTGTATATGCCAGTTCTCTAGGAAACAATTTCTCCTAATAAATGGTTCAACAACATATCTTTATACTTTTAATTCCCCCTACAACACCATCATTCATCAACCTGGGTTTTTTTATCTTACCCATAATCATACCCTAACTTTTCTTGGATTACCCTTAAACATACAAATCTTAGGTGGTTTCAATTTACCATGAACATGCATTGCATCAAGTGGAATCAGATGACCACAAACCTCCCTCTCTCACAAGTGGTTATTGAGCATCAATTCCTCTTCATGGAAAGAGGTTATTGAGGACCACTCCGTCTTTAATGGGGGTATATGTGACTCGTCATGAATTACATTAATCTAGGTACATTTAATTTAATTTTTCATTTAGACTCATCTAGCCCTTTCTTTTCCATATCAAACACAAGCATTTCCAATACGTTAGGGATCATTAAACTTTTTAGGGATATTATTTTCATGGATTCATTACATCTATATCTCAATTTTGAACATACAGTACTACTATTTACCTTGTTTCATGTCCTTATGTGTATATTCATCTTCTTTCTTCTTATTTCACTTCTCTCATCCTCCTTTTGACTACTTTTGTTGCTTCATTCATTTGCTTTCTCTTTCCTTTGCAACATCAAACATTCTTCCTCATCCTTGGCTTTTTACACTTTAGTTGCTTCATTATGCTTCATTCTTTTTTTCTTCTTAAGTCTAGTAGTCCATTCTCTCTATCATCATCTTCATTAATCTTGCATAATCTTCTTTCTATACCTTACTTGCAACTTTATACATCATTTTCTTTATGTCATGGATTTTTCATATTTATCTCTTTATCTATCTACTTCACCTACGAAGTCATCTTCTTCTTTCTCTTCCTTTCATCTTCTTTGTTCAGATTTCTAGTGATTCCTTTGTCATCTTCATGGATTCTTCATTTTTTTCTCTCTTTTGAACCTACTTTTGTCATCTTCTTGTATAATTCTCAATTTGAATCTTCCATTGTACCTACATAAATTGTTTCTTGTAGGAGGGACATCTTCATCCAACAAGACACCTACAATTTTCTTCATACATTTATATGCTTATGAATATGTTTCTTGTTGGAGTTGGTCAAGATCTAACAAGACATATATGGCCTTAGCTTGGAAAACTTGATTTATATACCATTGTCATGATTGACATGACTTGACATAATTTGTCATGATTTCAGGTAACATCTATCATGCACCCCTCTTCATCATGCTATTTTTATTGTCATCATAGAATTTTACAAATAGTTTCTAAAGTTAAAATAGTCAGTTCCAACATAGAATTAATTTACAACACTTTCAAAAATCATAAGTCTAACTTTCTCTTGACTACATTACATTATTGACTTCATATTTACTCCATGCAAAACTTTATTATATAACCAGGTTTTTTCAACTCATATACGAAATTTTCTAACCCATTCATAAGAATATTTCATTTGAATTTGGAATACACTTTGAGTGACTTTCATGATATTAGACTGTCCTTCAATTTCAACTTCAATTATGTTTCATCTTGACTTAACCCTATCTTTTTAAATAACTCCTTTACATTTTTACTAGCACTAGACCATCCATATAAATATGACATCAAAATGAATCCCTCATAGGTACAAGTTGGAAATTAGAGCAGTGAATGGCTTTGAATACCAAAAAAAAACTCTAAAAACTTCTCAACTAGAGCTTTAACTAAAGCATTTGCACAAAATTAGAATGCCTCAAGAACATTGGAAATAATTAGTAGAATCATCTAGTAGATGCCATGTAGAAACTATTGATATGCTTAGATCCTCTTGACCATTTCATACAGGCAATTCATTTCCCAATGTTCATCATTAAATTGATGCTATCTCTCTTCAAGAGAATCCATCCTAATGGTTCATGTGTCTTTCTCTCAAAGAAATATCTTCCACATATTCATGTACAAGGTTCATGTACTCATCAAATCTAATGAAGCGACCTTCGACCCTCAAATATTTTTATTTAAACAACCAAATGGCATTGTCTAACTATTAGATTTTTTGGAGATTTTCGTGGGAATTAGGAAAAAAATTGGTCAAATATTTATTTTTGTTGTTTAAACTATGTTTTTGACTATGTATATGATTTTAGTACCCTGAAAAAATCCTGCCACACCCATATTGTGGAGAGTTCACAATCCAAACTTATGATTTCGGCAAATCTCTATCAAAATCTAGGCAATTTTAACTAGAAAAGTTATCGGAAAACCTTCCAAAAATTCTAACAGATAGTCTATGGCAACCCAAATCTGAATGCAAGATTTACTTTGCAGGAAGAGAAAATGAGATTAATGGGTTGGGTCATAATCCTTTGTACTTTGGTGGTTGCCATGGTTACCATGATCTAGTATATGATTTCATCATCCTAAAACACTCATGTGACACTCAAATTGTGTAGAGTTCACAACTCAAACTTATGATTCTAGTAAATCCCTACAAGATTCTAGGCAATTTTAACCAGAAAAGTGTTGGAAAACCTTCCAAAAAGTCTAACAGATAGCTTATGGTCAATCAAATCTAAATGCAAGATTTGCTTTTGCAAGTAGGAGACAATGAGATTAATGAGCTAGGTAATAATCCTCTATACTTTGGCGGTCACCATGGTTGCTATTCTCTAGAGTTTTTCAACTGCTTGGTCACACTAAAAAATTCCTGACACGGATAAATAATAACTTACTCTCTACAAAACATTTTAATGTTATTAAAATTAAATTATAGTTCTCATAAATTTTGAAGGGTATGATAGAGGGTTCCTCGAGAAACCTCACAAAAATAGTTCTAAACTTCACTCTACTAATCACATTAACTAGGTTGAAAAATGTTGATCAAATGGACCCATAATATTAAAATATGATGAAAGACAAAATTTTATTTCATCCCACACTCATTTGGTAGTAGTGATCTTGCCTTCTGCATCAGCCATTTTGTCTCCATAATTATCTACTAACATATTTATTTTCAAACATTAGTGTCAGCTTCCCCCATGCAAAATAACAACGAACGTGCATTTGAACATGTGGTTCATTCAACATACTTGGTTTACCTCAATTAACTCCTCATCTTCCCCTTTGCACTGTCAACTAGCGAGATTGGAAAAGAAAAGTTCGAGTCAATTTTGCACTTGAAGCCATTGTTCCTATCCAAGAATTCTCGCCCAATGCCATCCTAACCATTAATGCACACCACTAGATTTTGATATCCATAAAAAATAGTACAGTGTAGGTCATCTCCAAAGTATGCCAGAATGACACATGCTAGGATCCATAATCAACCACTTGGTGATTTCCAACAATCAAGTAGTATACAACTCATCCAAGAAATCATACCCAATTACAACAATGCTCCAATTCAAACAGCAATAACAATAAACCTCTCTCATCCATTGCAATATTACCATATGCAATCATATCTCAAGCTCTAATGCCACTTGTTGGCTATATCAGTCAATCATGAATCAAGAGACGTAGAGAATTATATGCAATAAAGTTTCTAATAGCAAATTATATTACATAAACATTCGTGTGTGTGTTTGTCTTGTTCAAATGGTCACAATATACAATGATAGGTGACCATAACAATGATATCCAAATTAAATTTTTAGTTCAAACCATTTCCTCAACTTTCACCATAATATCTCCATAAATATCTTAAACAATATTGATTCGTAACATTATTCATTTTTCCCAATCTCTCATTCTTACATAGACTTATATGGTTGGTCTATTTTATTACAATTTCAACACATAATTTAGACATTGATTATAATTCACAAGTATGAGTTATTCCTTCCACTTCAAGCCATTGTCCATGAGCATCTTTTTAGAGGGACCGCTTAGCTTGCCTAAGTTACCTGCCTAGCCTTTGTTTTTATAAGCCCCCATATTTGCCTTTTACTTATTTACGCAATTTGTTTAACAATTTTTCATGATTATCATTCAATAATGAGATAACTCCTTGTAGTGATGAGAATTTCATCAATTCATTGGGGTCAAAATGTTCTTAGAGAGTTCCTTTTACTTTGATAAATGTTTTGCACGAATACTCTCCATAATGAATGTCTATAAAAGAGGAGGTAGATCTATAGCTAAAATTTGAATTTTTCTTGCTTTACATATTTTTCCATTCTTTTGAATTTTGATATTTGGCTCATTCTCCTTCTTTTCTTACAGTTGCATCAACCTTGGGTATATACAACCCCTTCTCATAGGATAAGGTCAAGAGTGAATCATCACAAACAATTGAAAACATTCAATCAAACGATGTGATAATGGAGTAAAGAGAAATTTTGACAAGTGTTAAGTATGGACAACATGGAAAACTATCATCATTAGAGATTCTTACTTGTGCTCCTACTAGAGAGTGAAAGAAAGGGCTCAATGAAGGTCACACTAGACCAAGGGAAAGTGATAACTACTTGTAACAATACCTATAATATCACTTGTATTTTCATGTTTGATGGAAAAGTGTTATAGACGTTTTTAAGCTAAATTCCTTGATGATCATAAGATGTCAAGTTAAAAATTACCATAAATTTAAACCTTTTGAAATTAAATGTGGGCATATGTGGTTCTCCGTGGCTCCCCCACAAACACATATGCCTTGAGTAATGTATACATACCTGATGTCTTTATTAATTTATACATACCTACATGTGTATGTAACCCAAGTTCCATAACCATTATGATCACAAATTGAACCAATGTTTAAACAATGTTTCATGAAAGGCCATTATGTGAATCACCACGTGGTATACATAAAGGCATTTGTTTTAAACAACAAATACATAACAAAATGTATGTGATAAGTAAAATATAAAATATAATATTACATGATAAGTAATGTGTACAAATATTGTTTAAACGACATTCTGTGAAATGTTATTATTATGTGGGTGATCATGTGGTATAAATAAAGTCATTCATTTTAAACACAATTAAATAACAAAAAAAAATATGTGATGACAAATTTGTTGAAAATGTACATAATCATAAGAGAAATTTTGAGGTTTAAAATGGGTCTCAAAACAAAAATGTACAACAAAATCAATTTTATAAGAACCAATAGGATTCAAGATGATGATGTCAACCATGCGGGATGATTCACCATTTTTGGAGTAAGAAAGTAAAAAGATTAAAAAATAAAAATAACAACTATTTTTTCAACTTATTTCCCTACAATTTTACTCAAATTTCAAGCAGGAGAATTCGTTGGATGAAAATTTTAATTCATCATCCAAGGAGTACCCATGTTGCATACTTTCAATGGACTTTGCTACATGAAAAACTAGAAATACATGAAAAAACATGATTGCAGTCACATTTTTTTTCATGTATTTCTAATTTTTTGTGTAGCAGAATCCATTGAAAGTATGCAACATGGATACTCCTTGGATGAGGAATTAAATTATGTATCCAACGAGTGCTCCCGCTTGAAATTTGAGTAAAACCGCAGGGCGATAAGTTGAAAAAGTAGTTTTTTTCTTTTTTTCCCTCTAAAATTTGATGATGTAATCTAATATTGTTTTATTATTTCCACTATTATTTTATAATATTCCTTAAGAGGGCCATTTTAGACCTCAAAATATCTCTATTAATATATATATACACATACAACACTCAGGATTAAGTGATGTATACAAACATAGGTGGCAACACCATGTGAACAAACATATAATGTGATATGTATGAGCACAAGGACCAATGTCGAGAGCATATGAGATCTACAGTCTTCTTATTTATTTTAATTCCCTTACTTAATGAAATGTAAGAGTTCGATTTCACTAATGAATGGAGAGGAAATAGTGCTCGACCAGGGAGCCATAACTACTTAATATTTGCTCCTTTTGAGCTAATGATGTGAGAAGTGTAGCCAATAAGAGACAAGAGGGATTATCTAGTTACTATAAATGATTACTTATGGATACATTCATGGAATTGCGCAATGAAGATCCTAGAGAAGAAACCAAGGTATCATGTAAGCAAAAAAAAATCATGGTGTAAGCATAAAGACCCCACTCCTTCATTAGTAACATAATAAATTGAATTATAAGTCAATGAATCTAAGTTATGCAAGCACACAAAAAGAGTTAGGACTAAATGTAATAGAATTATCATTGAATATTTCATGCAAAAAGTAATACAAGAGAGCTTGGGAGGTTTAAGAGGGGGGTTTAGTATTGACAGACAAGGTCCACTTGATCGCTCAATGAGATTCTTTAAAGTGCAGCCAAAACCTTTATCACTAGTAAGAATAGCTTGAAATTCAAAGGCCATTTTTATGTTTACACAATATGCTTAAATGTATGATGTGGAATGAATAACATAGGTCAATTCATGAGTATATAACATATTTAAAACACATAGTGTCGCTCGTGACAATAAATACGCAAATTTCACCAATGCACCATAGTTTTGGAATTAATTCAAGAGTTTATTTTATATTTACACAATACACATAAGATGTATGTTGCACGTTGAATTACAAAGGTCAATTCATGAGTTTATAACATATTTAAAACACACAATGCTGCATTTGACAATCAATATGCAGATTTCACCAATGTACCGTAGTTTCATAATTAATTCAATATTTGATTTTATATTTATGTAGTACACATAAGACATACTTTGCATAATGAATTCCAGGGGTCGATTCATGAGTTTATAACATATATAAAACACACAGTGCAACCCAGGCCAATTATTACACATATTTCACCAATGCACCGTAGTTTCAAAATTGGCATACAAAAGGACTTGATGACTTATCTAGCAAGCCGATGTTCTTGTTGATTGGAGAATAGGCATCACTTATCCCTTCAATTGTAGGAAAATCATAAGACTCTATCCATAACCACCGTTCACAAAATCTATATCTAAGAAATTGTATTTCTTTGAGCAAAAATTCACTAGGTGAGCTACAAGAACCTTGTCACTTCCAAGTGGTTTAACAACCAAGACAAGAACGGTGGTTTATAAACCTCAATAAGCAACATGGTTTGTCAGTCTGGGTAAGCACTAGTGACCTATTGTGCAGGCGGTTTCTCAGCTAAGGAAAAGCATAGTTGTTTATCAACTACAACAAGCATTGTGGTTTGTCAATCCCAGTAAGTACCCATACATATTATAATGCTTGTTCCTACTTAGGACTAGTGAGATCCCCACCAAGAAACAAGTAGAAAAGAGGGAGGATCACAATCCTCCTTTGCAAGGTTGTATTCATCAATGCTCTTGCATGTCTTTGTGATCAGTTCACATTATCCTTTTAAAGGCAGTGTGAGTTTCCTTGTGGGTGAATGTCAGAATCCCCTATCTTGACCCTCCTCATCAAGTTACCTCTTTGGAGTGCTATCAGATGGCACCACCATAATTTCAAGGTTGCCCTTCTCATATCCTTGATTCACGTGCCTCTCCTCTGGTTCTTGACGGGAATTTCAAAGTTTTGTTAGGTTTCCCTTTTAAATTAGCTTAGACTCAATATATGAATCCCTAAAGCTTTCGAAATATATTCAGAGAACTGATACGGTGGGGCATTTCCATTACCTTTACCAGAAAAAAATAAATAAAAATTCTCTTTTTCACCCAACGAAGATTTAATTATCATTAATGAAAGACTACAAAAGGCATGCTTATACATTCCTATGTAAATGAAAGAAATGACTCCACTATGAAGCCATATTATAAAAATCAACTAGTTTGATTTTTTATTTTAAATTAAAATTCTCAACCCATAATTAATTTAATTAGCATTATCACTAATAATTTGTCATTAATTAATTTAATATATAATTCTTAAATTTGGTATCAACACATGATGCCTCCACCATGGTGTTGATAATCATTAATTCCATAATAAACATGAAGTTCTTACATGATTAGAATCGTGCACATACTTTTTCAATAAGGATACATGGAATACATCCCTCGGGATCCACCGATATCACAGACGAATCGATTACATGATTAGAATCATGCATATACTTTTTCAATAAGGATACATGGAATACATCATGTGCTTGTATAGTGGGAGGCAAGGCTAGTCTATAAGTCCCTCGTCCTACTCAATCCAAAATATGAAAAGGTCTGCAAAACCTATGTGGCAACTTGGTACAGGACCCCACTTTTAGTGAACTTATCCTTAGTTTAATTAAAATATACACATGATCACCTACTTTAGATTCCCTATGTGTTCTCTATAGATCTACTTAGATATTTTGTATGTCCTTCCTGGCCTTCAACTTTTTCTGATGTTAGTGACTTTTTGCTCCATTTCTTTTAACATATCTGACCCGAGAGTTACCATGTTTACTGGGTTGTCCCAGCTAATGGATATATTGCTTCTCCTTTCATATAGAGCCTCAAAAGGGCTCATCTTCGATGATTTCTAGTGGGCATTATTATATGCAAATTTAACTAAAGGAAGGTATTCTTCTTAACTCTTTAGTTGGTGCATCACATACATTCTCAGCTTGTCCACTAGCACCATGTTCATAGTCTCAGTTTTCCCATTCGTTTGTGTGTGGTAGGTTGTATTGAATGCTAACTAAGTTCCAAATCCAATGAGAAGTGCTTTCAAAAAGCTGGAGGTGAACTTGGAATCTTGATCTGAGATTATATTTTTAGGTATTCCATGTAGCCTAAATATTTCTTTCATGAAGATATGCACAATATTAATGGCTTTATGGGTTGACTTAACAAATATGAAATGAGTTGCCTTTCTTAGTTTTTCCACGACTACCATTATGGCATCTTTCTATCTTGGGGTCTTTGGTAATATCGTGATGAAATCCATGAATATGACATCCTACTTCCACTCTGATACTGGGATTGGTTGTAGTAGCTCGGTTGGATGTCTACATTCTACTTTCACTTTTTAACACTTCGAACACTTGGAAATGTACTGCACGACTTCCTTTTTCATACTTGGCCAATATTATATCTTTTTTGTAGCGGTAATTATTTTTTGATTCCCAAGACGGCCTGAATATGACCTTTTATTAAATTCATCCAAAATGGGCTTCTTCAAATCATCTACACGGAATATATACCATCGATCTTTGAACTTTAACATCCCATCGTCAATGAGTGTGTAGTATTTACTTAAGGGTCCTTATTTTTCATTTTTCAAATAATACTGCACCTACTGGAAGTGTTCATATTGTCCCAATGTCTCCTTAATCCTTCCCTTGATTCTAGATTCACAAGAACTTATAGTTGCTAAGTGGTTTTCTTCCAGGATTCTGCTAAGTGCATCACTACTTTGTTCTCTTTACCGTTAATGTACTAATGATCTCGAAGTCAAATTCACGAATCAAATCCAACCATCTTCCCTGACTTGCATTCAATTTGGGTTGATCAAATAAATATTTTAGCCCCACATGGTTTGGCATTAGCACAAACTTTCGCCAATCAAGTAGTGTCTCCACATTTTTAATCCATGAATAATTGTTGCCAGTTCGAGGTCATGAGTGACATAGTGTCTTTCATGTTTATCTAACTTCATTAATTCATTGATGATTGCATGTCCTCCATGCATCAACACTACACCCAATCCTTATTTGCAAGCATCGTTGCAAACTAAAATACTTTTATGGATCAACAATCCTTAAGATGGGTGCGCCAATGAGTAGATATTTGAGTTTCTCAAAGTTGGATATGCATTCTAGTTTCCGTTGAAATCTTACCCCTTTTCTCTGTAGAGATGTGAATGGATGTCCAATTTTTTAAAAATCTTGGATGAACCTGCAATAATATCCGGCCAACCCCATAAATGATCTGACTTCGGTAATATTTTTGGGGTTGGGCCATTCCATGATGGCCTTGACTTTCTTGGGGTCCAGAATTATGCCTTCTTCTGAGATCACATGCCCAAAATATTGGATTTGAGTCTTGAATAACTCACACTTACTTATTTTAGTATATAAATTATGTTCCCTCAGCAATTGTAATGTATCTTTTAAATGTTCCTCGTGCTCTTCTCTGGTTTTTTAGTAAACTAGAATATCATCCAGAAATACCAAAACAAACTTGTCAAATTATTGGTTTAGTACATTACTCATCAAGCACATAAATGTAGTTGGTGCATTGGTAAGTCTGAATGTGATACAGGTGGATATTGGTGGCCGCCTGTCTATTCCACCTAGACCTCCATTCAACTTCATCAGTTTCCTTGATTATAGTAGCATTTACTATTTTTAGCAGTTTTCCTGGTCCTGAACTTCTGAAGTTGTTTTGACCCCCTAAACAACGTTTTTTTATGTCCATTGCAAGCCCTTTCCCTTGCTACAAATCCTAAACTACTCGAAAATATCTTTCTAACGAGGTGTCGAACACACCAAACAGAGATCATATGACCAAGTTACGACCCCGGGAAATTGGTTGCCCAACTAACCCCAACGGGGCCCACAAAATCTTAGCATTCAATCTCTTAGGGTTAGGTTTTTGGTTGTTTAGGGTTTCCCTTTTTTGTTTAATAATAAAAGGCCCTTGAGCCTCTTTGTAACACAGTTCAGAGGCATGTAGCCACCACATCTCTTCTCAGAGATAAGCTACCATTGCCCAAGCTAGTTTATTTCCATTTTGTATGTAATCATATTTCAATTCTATGATGTTAGTGAAATGAAGTTTTATTTATGTTGCATCTATGTGTTTATATTTATATTTGTGTTATGTTTTTCTCTTGCATAAGTCTGGATCAGTTGTATCAGAGCGGTTTTCTCTTTCTATGTTTTTCTTTGCATGTCCCCAACAATGTCAGGGTATAAGGAGTTAGGACTCAAACTAGTTGAACCTATGCACGACCAACCTTACAAACCCTGAAGGCCTCCCATGGTGGAAGAAAATAAAGACGAGCATAAAATCCTTTCACGATATTGCTTGAATAATTCCTCAAGAGGCAAATGAACATGATGATGGAAAACTTTGCCCGAATCCTTCAATGACTACCCACAGGCGACACATCTTCATCCAAAAACGAATCTACTAGTGCCGCTCCCTTTAAGGTACAAGTCAACTTTGACATTCCCATATTTGAAGGCTAGATTGATGCAGATGCCACAGATAAAAGGTTAAATATGTTGGAAGGACATTTTTCAATTCTTGATTTTTCTAATTGGGAAAATATTACTTTTTCACTCCTCAAAGCCACCCCCCATGTCAAGGATTGGTGGGAAACCTACTATGAACAGAAGGACAAGAGAGAACCCTCATTGTTTTCACCTGCACCCAATTGGAATTATTTCCGAGATGCCATCAAGGAATAATATTACCTTGTCGGTAGATATGAAGATAAATACATAAATGGACCAAACTGCGGCAGGGAAGGCACCAAGACGTGTGGAGTTCATAAATATTTTTCATACCCTTTGCACGAAGTTGGGTATTAAGGATTCTTAGTGGAATTTGGTAGTCAAATACCATGGTTGTCTACACAAGTACATCCAGGATGAGATGGAGTTCCTAGACATCTCCTCACTTGGCATTTCCTATCGATATGCTGTCAAGATCGAGCAAAAATTTAAACAGAAGAAGCAAGACTTTAGATCTGTGAATACGAAATAAGGGAAAGGCACCCTCAATCCACAAAAAAAAGGACAAATCCAAGGAGGGGTGGCCGAGGACAACTTGTCGAAGCCACAAGCAAAGAACAACACCATCAAGATAAAGGACAGAAGAAAATGGTGTGAGTTCCATACGATCCCCACTCAAAACACAAGTGAGTGTCAAGCCAAGTAGTCATTGGTTGTTGAGTTAAAGGTTTCTGTATCAAATGCATGTTCTGACTCTGAGTGAGAACTCGACAAAGGGAATGTTGGGTCCCTATAATACTAGTGATTACCCCATTACTATGGTAGTTGTACCCCTTATTAATATTGTTGTGCCCCTATTGCCCCCATATAGTTATTACTGTGCCCCATAGAATCCCTCTATTGTTATTTTTGTGGCTTTATATTATTATTGTTAGGTCGGCTGGGTTATATTGTGACTCCTTAGACTCCTATATATAGAAAGGAGGTTTTGTCATTTGTATCATCCAAGAATTGTTCATTTATGTAATGTAAAGGAGGTTGCCCCGTCGAAGAGGCTGAATTCTAAGGCGTTGATCTATATTTTCAATCTTTTCTTGAGCTGCTTTCATAATAGATGGACTCTATATTTAAACCCTTGTTCGATTGGTTGATTATGTGTATAGATGATATACTTATTTTTTCAAAAAATTTGCAAGATCATTTTAAACATATATAGACCTTTGTAAATACAATAAAAAGGAATGGTCTTGGCCATACTATTTCTTGGCCATACTATATTCAATGTCCAAATCTCCTTGCAAAAAAACGCTTTTGAATTCTCTAACAAATTTCCCGACATCATTACAGATAAGACACAACTACAAACATTTCTTGGTTGTTTAAATTACATAAGTAATTTCTATCAAGACTGCACCAAGGACAGAAGCTTATTAAATCAGAGGTTGCACAAAAATCTTGAACCTTGGACTCCAATCCATACCAAACTAATTCAAAAGATTAAATCCAAGGTCGAAGACCTTCCCATACTATATATATTTGATGATGCAACTTATAAGATTATAGAATCCAATGCTAGAAACATTAGATGGGGGGGAATATTAAAACAGAAAAAATATAATGAAGAATAGGTTATCGAGTTCTCTTTAGGAACATGGAACCCCACTCAGAAAAGATATTCTACTATAGAAAAATAGGTGAAAGAAACATGGAATAGCATCGACAAATTTGAGATCCATCTGGTCAATAAACCTTTTCTTCTCAAGACAAATGCATCTGCCCTTAAGAAGGTGCTTAATAAAGATATCAAGAAGCCTGGAGAAGCCAAATTCGCCAGATGGAAAGCCCTTTTTGCAAATTTTGATTTCAAAGTGGAACACGTCAAAGGAGAAGACAACTGTCTACCTGATTTTCTCAGCCAAAAATACATACAAACCTAGTCACAAGAACAATAACATGTTTTTGTTATTATTATTGAATGGGACCCAGATAGTCAACAAGAAGTTCTCAGAACTATCAGAGAGGACCAAAGATGGGATGAATAAAAAGAAAAATGGAAGCCACCCTAGTAGCTAAGACAAACAAAAGTCTTGGATGTGGATCTATAGCCACATATAGATATTTCACACCTAGTGCCTGAAAGAAGAGTATTTCCCAAAGGAAATCGTTGCATCCATGATATGGTGTATACTAGCAGTATGACTATAGCACATCAAGTAGAAGAGGCATTACAAAATAATTTCCATGACATCGAAATGATCGGGTCTGAAGGAGGAACACAAAGAAATATTTATCACAAATATTTAGTCATCAACAAAACCAGAAAGACAGATTGGAAATCACTAGAAATTCTCCTATCCTATGGCCACAAAATAATCCTAATCTTATTTTTCTTGACATTGCCTATAATTTTGCAGGTTACAAAAAATTATGGTAGGATCTCCTAAATGTTGATCGAAAGAAAGAAATCCATTATACAAAATTATAATTTGGATCAATTAGGACAATGCAAAGAAATCAATTTTTAGGATAGTTAGGTGATTGGTGGAGAGATTTTGGAGTAAATTACACTACTATAGATCCAATATTTTATGAAAGTTATTTTCAGATGTCATGTGACAAATGCTACCATAGAAATTTCGTTGATTGTTTTCATATTCCTTGTACCATAGTAAGTGATCTGTTGAATTATCTAGATAACCATATACTACAACAATTTATGGCTAGGCATGACGAATGGCTAGTCATGACTAAAATAAAGCATCAATATGTACCGAATAAACCTATAATACTTTGGCGGATCTATACAAAGACATGGGATGGCCTGATTTATCCCAGAAGTAGGTTCCCAGGAATCACAGCTCTTGGTGAATCATCCCACAGTGTTAGTCCTTCTTCATAAAAAGGTTTCCGTGGGTTTATCCGGAAAGCTCCATTGTGTAATTATGTTGTCCAGTCATGAGGACTATTCATGGCCAGTTTCCTCATGGGCCTTAACTAGTTAAAAGGCATCAACATTGTAGATAATATGCTTTCTGCAGGATCAATTGTAATTATGTAATAGGGAAAAGATTCTTTAGTCACAAGACTCGGAGCACTTCTCTGCATTTTGGTGGATATTGAACAACATCTCCGTGATTGATAGAATATTTCATACTCAACTTGTTGGTCTGATGGTTGGATATTTGTCCCCTCTTCTTCCTATAAAACAAAGAGTGTCAAGATCATTCAGGACATCGAGAGTTAGAGTTACTATGTCTTCTGAAGTTTGGGGTCGAGAGCTTGTCCTGCTCCACAACTCTGGACATTCAGTCTGATCTTCTTGCATCATGAGAAGAACTCAAGTCTTTAGGTGATCTGAGAAGCTTGCGCATCAGTGTGAGAGCACTGGTGAGAAACTAAAGTGGCCACATCATTAGTGTGTTGTTTGTCTATATGTGTGTTTTGAGTATATGTTCAAAGATAGGGTCTATGTAATCGCTAGGTAGCCTCCAATAAGCTATCTAAGTATTGAGTAACAATACTCAGGTAAATGAAAACACAGTCCATCTCTGGTATGAACAGACTGTAAATCAAGTGTAATCGATATCTAAAAAAATGAATAAAAAGGTGTTATTTCATTTTCCATTTCCGAGTACTGTGTGGTTTAATTTGTGCTACTGTGTAGTAGTTTTCTCATAATATTCACTCAAAGTTCAATATGGGTTCGCCAAAGGTTCGAAGGGACACCAGACCATTGGAAGGTGAGGAAGTCGTATGTAAGGTCGCAGAGTGTGAAAGATCCTAGTAGGTTCGCAGTAAGTTCACCAGAGGTTGATCAGTGAAGACAAACAAAGAGACACATCAACGCCAAGTCAACAGAGAGTGATAGCAGCATAGTACACAGAACGCGCAGCACTGTAGCAAGCTTTGTGAAAGCCCCTGCAAAAATTGGTATCAGATCGAGTAACGTCTGGTTTGCTAGGTCAGTACTCATTTTTTCATCACTCTATAAATGGATCCAATTAGAAAGTCTTTTTCATACCATGATATCAATGAGCAAGAGTCCTCTATTCAAGAAAATCCCCTTCGGGATATGTTCTCTATTGCATCTAGTAAGGTTTTAAACTCTGTTGAACTTGAATATGAAGAAAGCCAACCCTTTTCTAGATGGAAGCTGCCTTCAATTAATGCTTCGGAAGTACATGCAGATATGTCTGCCTTCGATTTAAGTTCCACTACTAGGATAAGTATAAAGGAATCTATCATTCAAATTCAGGAAAACTCGGACTATGTGCAATCTATTCCTTTACTTAACCCCAAACAATTGTAGGTTGAGGCTAGGCATCTAAAAACCCAATACCTTCATTTGGGTTGTATCAGAATTGGAATACATGCATTAACACATCAAGGTTTGAATACTTGTGTGTTAGCCACTGTCTTAGATCTTACAGACAACAAAAATACAGATTCATTAATAGGTGGGATAGTTGCACCTCTTTCAAATGGTCCAGTTTATTTTGGTTGCTATACAAATTTTTCAGTTTATGTCTTCGATGAAACTATTGAGAGCATTCTCCAGCTCCAAATCCAGACAACTAGATTTGATATGAATAAGAAAAGACATAACATAGCAATCCAAAGTAGAGGATGCATCAGGCACACAAATACCCTATATCCTGCAATTATGCATGCCCCTAGTAAAGATTCTAAAGCTAGTGTTGTGGTGTCAATAGACTCTAGAAATAAAAAAATAGAACACCAAACAATTAGGTGGGAAGATTTGACATTCCCTGAACACTGGGTGGTTTCAAATCCTAGGCCTCCGTTAGTTAAGAAAATTACTTCTGTAGATATCAGAGAAGAGTCCTCATCTAGCGTCTTATCTTTCCCCCATAGATCTACTATAGACAGAAAGAGGATAGACAAATGTGTAGGAGTTCACCATTATACAGAAATCTTGAACTTGTCAACACTACTTGCACAAGTTCTCTTGTAAATACTTGCAAACATATTTCATTGTTTGAATTAGCCCAAATGGTAATTTTTTCTTCCCTAGATGTTAAATGTCTAGAGTGTCAGTATCCAGTTATTTTAAGCCAGCTTATAGATCTGGTAATCCATGGGAACCATTATCCTAGCACTGGTGAAGGCCCACCTACAACTTCTGTCAATCCATGTCCTAATCCTAAGAGCTCAGAAATTCCATTTCCTCATGAGTTAGAGCATTTTTTAATGATGCATGAGATTCCTATTTTGGAAAATGAAGATCATGTTACTACCTAAATATACCTCAGGCTGTAGAAAGGTAGGTCTAGAGTAACATCAAAGCATGCTTAACTTGGTAGCTAGCCCTACCATGTCAGGAGAGGGCTCTCTCCTTGTCAATCTCGAAAAGAATATGGCAATTAGAGCTTGAGATGACTGATATGAATACTAATTTTAGGCTAGGTATATGCTCAGAGGAATTTTGATTGATTTTAATGGTTGGTTGCTCAATCAGATGGGGAAGTCAACTTTGGGTCTGGGAAATCAACACAAATTTGCAAAGCTTTATGTGGGGCGAAGTAGGAAAATGTTTTAGCACTTTGAAATGAGTGTAATGGTGAGTCTAAAGACTGGTGAGGAGCTGCAGAGGGCATGCAAATGTCATGAGTCCTCTTCATAAAGTAGAAAACATGGAAAACTAAATACACCCTAAGGCAGAGCATTGAGACACCAATGGATTCCATCTTTTACACTTGATTCATTTAGTTATTTAGATTAAGAAATATGATGGCACACATAAACATAAGATCAACTGAATTACAAAGAAGAAAACAATGCTAATTCACATTACCACAAGAATTCGACAAAATGTTGCAAAACCCTCGTCTATTTCCTTGCCAAACTACAAAAGTGATGTACAAAGTAGCTCAATGCATCCAAATGACTCCAACCTTGACAAATGACTAAGAAAGTACAAGATATAGGCATCAAATAACCTATGCTTTCCATCAAGGGTCGAATCCATGAGTCAAAGAGCTCTTTCAACAAGATTTAAACTAGGAACTCAAAAATAGGTAGTGGAACAGCTTGCCTCTAAAACTATGGAAACTGATTCATTCATCTCAAAACCACCTATAACTGATGTATCTACCTCCTTAGGTCATTTTTCGTCATTTTTACATCATGGTAGATCAAGTTACATCATGAATTTATCAAAGAGAGAAGAAAAATTCAAACTAGTAGAAGACTAGACGAAATTCCAAGCAAACAAGCAAAACTGGCAAATTTTTCTCCTATGCATAGTGCCACTAATTGTATGCGTAGCGCTTTTCCTAGGCCAACTATTGAAGGCTTCCCGAAGTCCAAATGAGGTGGAAAATAGCTCATTGGAAAGCTTGGTGAGTTTACTTTCTGGGAAAACTTGAATTTATATATTTATAGTCCATTTTCCCCTCCAAAAATGAAATCTCCCAAGATTGCTTCCTGTCTGGCAAAAAAGTGGTAGAGAGGGCATTTTTTGGGTGTTTTTTGCTCTTTTGGAGACCTAAAACCTGTCCAAAACTTTTAGCCATTTTTGAGCATGGATATTTTTTCATGCTGATTCCAAATATGTAAGCCATTTTGCAAGAAGATGCCTCCATCAAAAGCGTAGTGCTAGTGGTGCTACGCACCTATTAGAAAATCTTGTGTTAAAAATTTCTATGTGTAGCACCACTATTTCTGTGCATAGTGCTGTTTTCACATCAAGTTTTCGAGGACTTCCCAGTCTCCAAATTGGGTGCACAATATCGCGTTGGAAATATTATTGAGTCTACCTTCTAAAAAAATTGAGCTTTTCAATTTGGAGTTCATTTTCCCTATCAAAAGTTAAATCTCTCAAGACTGGTCAAAATGTGAAAAATGAGGTTGCCTAAAGGAAAAGTGTCGTTGCAATCAAATTTTGAAGGTCTTTCTCAACTTCAAATTGAGCTCATGATATCTCATTGGAAAGAAATGTTTTTCTAGGTATCATTTCACTCATCAAGCAAGTCATTTGGCCAACCAAGCTAGGAGAAATATTGATTTTCCCAAGGTAACTTCAAAGGTGCATCAATTCTCCTGAGGCAATTATATTTTTGACATTTCCCTAAAAAATGACACCTGTGTAGAAAATGAAGGAGTATTTTCTTCCTTGGACAATTATGGAAAAAAAACTCTCTCATGTTTTACAAATTCATTTTTTCTTGCTCAGAAACATCATTTGAGTAAAACCTATCCCGATGTGTGGAACGGGGGAATTTGTCGAAATGAAGTGAAATAAAGGGGATAAGAGGCTTCTAAATTCTTGAGAAAATTTTTGGAAGTAAGGAGGGATGTTAGGAAATTGGGGAAAGTGGAATTTGAAGGATTGAGTAAGGTGAGGGGTCCAGAAGGGCTAAACACAGGCCTAGCCTAGAAAATTGTCAAATTGTAGCAAGAAACTAGGGCTTGTGAGAAAATGAGGAATTTGAGGGATATATGTGATGAGAAGTGTCTAATAAGGTACATTAAGTATAGGGGAAGGTGTATGAAAATCAGGACACAAGTTTTGTTGATGATTTGACCATACAAGAGAAATTACCTTCAAAACCCTAGGAGAGGGAAATGAGCCTTACCCGAGCACAACTGAAGCACGAATGAGGTGTAAAACGACCCATTAGAACCTGAAATGATGACGAACACTCTTTGAATGATGGTACAATTTGTTGAATGGCGACATGGTCTGACATTTGGAAAAATTTGGAAGGAGTGAAAAGAAACCCTAAACCTAACATCTAGTGACCAAGATTTACTTGAAAACTCACTGAAATGACAAAATTTCACTTCGACACCTTAAAATCATTTTGTAAGAGCATGTATGATCCCTGAAGTAAGGTTTCAAAGACTGACACTAACATTGGCTCCAATGGGGATGGTAGCTCCTCGGAGGTGCCAAGAATAACAGATCTTTCGGAGACCAGAGCGGTGCCTTATCCATTGGGGGATATGGAGTCAATATCTTGGCAACAAAAAGATCAAAACTAAAGACTCAAGATTCAAGAATCAAGACTCATAACTGAAATGAAACTGATGTAATACTAAAGCACAACTAACAAACTGGAAAATATGCTCAAAATGGAGCTTATTCAAATAAAACCTACTCTAGTTGTTCCATTCATTATCTGATCAAGTGAAATGAAACAACCAATGCAACCAAGTAAGCATTTTGGCTGATGTTTTCATTCTCCACAAGTGCTTGCTTATGAAAAACAAGAGACAACTATTGAAAGACAACTCACATAAAAACTTGTGAACAGATCTATTGAATACTATGGATTCCCCATTTGACTCCAAAAACATTGGATAAGGATGTTGAACTTCATGCACACTAGGACTTAGCTCATCCAATGGATTACTTTTCTTCTCCTTGTACCGTGAATGCAAACTTTCATCTGAGCTTTGTGACAATAGTCCTACTGAAAATAACAAAGAAACTAGCTACGAGATCAATTTTGTATCAGTACATGTTTCAAGCTCATAGGTAGCTAATGGAGAAGGACTTTGACTACAGAAATCATCCAACACATCACCTATTGGATCATGAAAAACTTGGAAAGACTGTTGCAACCCATTTTCTATTGGTTCCGATGAGATTGCATGATTTCCTATAGGCTCCTCATTTGAAGGTATATTATACAAAGTTTCCTTCAAAAATTGAAATGATTCAAAACAGAATGGTACGGAATCATCATGAATAATTTGATCATATGGTCAAGCTTCCAAGTCTTCATCTGCAACTTGAAAATCAATGACATTCAGTGGCTGTAAATCTAGATATGAAAAGTGTTGAACAAGGATTTCCTTGCCCTCAAGATGGTCTAGATCAAGACTTTTCAATAGTCGATTTCGGATTGCATGAATGTTGTCTCTAATGAGTTGAAACGAAGCAAAAAAAAAAGGAAAAGATCCTTCACTTACTTCAAAATTTTCTACACTTTCCTCGTCATTTCCATAGCTAATATGTATTAGCTTATCACTATACTCGTGTTGCTGAAAGTGAACTCCATCCTTCCACAAACTAGCTATTGGTTTATCTACAAGACTAGCTTCTATTTGGAGAACATAATCATCATCATACTGATCAAACCTAGGGAAATCGTCAATATAAAATAGATCGTCAAGCATATATTTCATATCAACAGATCTCTCTTCTCCAAGATGATCTATAAAACAATCATTGTTAGATTTATGACAACTGGGATAAGAAAGAAAATGTTTTGGATCAACCTCTTGTTCTTCTTCAATCTACAAGCCATGGTCTTGAACATCATACTCATTCCTTGCGGTGATCTTTTTCATAATCTCTTCCACTCCACTTACCGAAATGTCGAGCTTTACCTCTCAAGATGTCGATTCCTCTGGACCTATTTTCTTCATCTCTTCTTCCTTCAACTTTTGCCTTCTGATCAACAGATTAGCCTCTACATATACAACATTATTTTGCATCTCTTCAAGAGTTGCAAGGTTCCTTTCTCACAGCTAAAAATCCATTTCCAGATCAAACGCTTCCAGGTAGTGCAAGAGAGCAAATGCAAGAGGAGGTCTGATATTAACTAACATCAAAAAATAGACTTGGTTAAATCTGGCAGAAAATTGTTGTATTGTCTCCCCTGGGAGTCTTTTTAGCTAGTTATACTCTTCTATAATCAAGAAAGGGTTCTATTTGATCATCCACTTGTCAAGGAAAACTTTGACGAACTACTGGAAATCTAAGATGCTCACATCAGGCAGGGTTTTGAACCAACTCTTGACTTTGCCTTGCAGAGAAAGAGAAAAAAAGCTAATACTGACATCTTCTTCATCAACTTCAAAAAGGCCGAGAAAAGACTCAAAATTCAATACATGTCTCTCAGCAGTGATGTTGTTGGGATCACCATAAAATCTTGGCAGATATAAGTCATGATTTTTAGGGAAAGCATGGGATATAGGAGGTAAAATTACAGACTTGTATCGATCTAGAATTTTACAAGTTATAGGGGTATGTACAAAAGTTGTAGAATCAGTCTTGGTCTCTTGAGGCTCATCATTTTGAAGACAATCATCACAAGCTTCAGAAAAAGGGTTTTGATCAAGCTCAAAGGCATGCAAATCTTTGGTATTAACAATCTTCAAAGGGAAGGAATAAAATGCAGGCTGAGGATCTTTTCTCAAATACAATATACTTTGCAAAGCCTTCTTGACATTATTAGGAAAAGAGAAGAAATAATTTATAACAAAGAACAAAATGTCTTGGATGAAATTCTAACTTGAATACTTGAGCTTTCCATATTTTCCTTTCATGTTTCTACTGGTCAAGTTCATCCTCCAATGGAGTCCTTGGATCTGATCTCGAAACTGATTCGGAGTTGCAAGGTGAATGATTTCAGCCTTCCTATGTCTGATCATTGTCCACCGTCAGCAATCAGATCTACAACTTGACTTATCTTTCCTGGAGAAGATCTATCACCTCCTCCCAAGTATGGTCGCCACTATGTTAATGCCTAAATATACCTTAGGCTGAAGAAAGGCAGGTCTACGGTAACACCAAACCACGCTTAACCTAGTAGCTAGCCCTACTAGGTCGGGAGAGGGCTCTCTCCTTGTCAATCTCAAAAAGAATATGGCAATTAAGGCTTGAGATGACTGATATGAATACTAATTTTAGGCTAGGTATATGCTTAGAGGAGTTCTGATTGATTTTAATAGTTGGTTGCTGGATCAGATGGGGAAGGAAGCTTTGGGTCTGGGAAATCAACATATATTTGCAGCGGTTTCTGTGGGGCGAGGTAGAAAAATGTTTTAGCACTTTTAAATGAGTGTAATGTTGAGTCTAAAGACTAGTGAGGAGCTAGAGAGGGCATGAAAATGTCATGAGTCCTCTTCAGACAGTAGAAAAAATGTAAAACTAAATAAACCCCAAGGCAGAGCACTGAGACATGAGTGAATTCCACCTTTTACACTTAATTCATTTAGTTATGCAGAATAAAAAAGATGATGGCACACATAAAGATAAGATCAAATGAATTACAGAGAAGAAATTAGTGCTAATTCACATTACCACAGAATCCCAGAAAATGTTGCAAAGCCCTCGTTTATTTCCTTGCCAAACTACAGAAGTGATGTACAAAGTAGCTCAATACATCCACAAGAGTCCAACCTTCACAAATGACTAATAACTTACAATATATAGGCATAAAATTAACTATTATAGCCATCAGGGGTCAAATCCACGAGTCAAGGAGCTGTTTCAACAAGATCTAAACTAGGAACTAAAAAATAGGTAGTGGAACAACTTGCCTCTAAAACTAAGGAAACTAATTCATTCATCTCAAAACCACCTATAACTAATGTATTTACCTTCTTAGGTAATTTTTCATAATTTTTACATCATGGCACATAAATTTACATCATATTACATCATTGATTTATCAAAGAGAGAAGAAAAATTCAAACTAGTAGAAGACTAGACGAAAGTCTGAGCAAACAAGCAAAACTAGCAAATGTTTCTCCTATGTGTAGCATTGTTGATTGTATGCGTAGTGCCTTTTCTAGGCCAATTTTCGAAGGCTTTTTGAAGTAAAAATTAGTTGGAGAATAGCTCATTGGAAAGCTTGGTGAGTATAGTTCCTGGGACAACTTGAATTTTTGGATTTGGAGTCCATTTTTCCCTCCAAAAATGCAATCTCCCAAGACTGCTTCCTGTGTGGTAAAAAAGTGGCAGAGAGGGCATTTTTTGGGTGTTTTTTGACCCTTTGGAGACCTAAAACTTGTCCAAAATTCTCAACCATTTTTGAGCATGCATTTTTTTCATGTTGATTCCAGATGTGTAAGCCATTTTGCAAGAATATTCATCCATCAAAAGCATAGTGCCAGTGGCGCTAGCACTGTTATATACCTAGGGGGGATAATGTGGGGTACAAAGGGAGGTACCCAAGGGAATAATGTAATAATGGGATGGGCCATAGTAATAAATAAGGTGGTTAACCTGAATCATGTAAGGGACCACAAGTAGTCAGTAATAATGTAATGGGCCCATGGTATTAGATAGATGGTATGGAGGGAACCATGGTAATGACTCATGGTATTTTATGTATGAGACCTATATAGAGGTTAGAGACTCCACATTGAGGGGTGTCAAGGAATATTGTATAAACAGGCATATGGCTTGTGGAGTGTTCTCCTTCCTTAAGGAGTGAATGTATGGTGTTGCCCTACCTTAAGGGTTTGATATCAATGAAGTGAAGCATTTCCTATCTATTCATATCTTGTTATTTATTGGGTATATTTGTTATTTCTCTTATATTTTGGGTCATATCTACAGCAAGTGGTATCAGAGCTATAACACGCACCTATTGGAAAAGCCTATGTTAAAAATTTCTATACGTAGCGCCACTATTTCTGTGCATCATGCCGTTTTTAGATCAAGTTTTAGAGGCCTTTTCAGACTCCAAATTGGGTGCGCAATAGCTCGTTCGAAATATTATGGAGTTTACTTTCAAGAACAACTTGAATTTTTCAATTTGGAGTTCATTTTCGCTGTCAAATGTGAGATCTCCAAAGACTAGTCAAAATGTGCAAAATAAGGTTGCCTGAACGCAGAGTGTTGTTATAGTCAACTTTTGAAGGTCTTCCTCAAAATTTGAGATCATGATAGATCATTGGTAAGTTATTTGTGTCTAGTTATCATTTCACTCATCAATCAAGTCATTTGGCCAACCAAGCTAGGAGAAATCTTGATTTTCCCACGCTCACATTTAGGTGCATCAATTGTCCTGAGGAAGCTATAGTTTTCACATTTCTCTAAAATCGTTAACCCATGTAAAATGTGCAGGAGGATTTTCTTCCTTGGCCTATTGTGGACAAAAACCTCTCTCACTTCTTACAAATTCATTTTTTCTTTCTCAGAAACATCATTTGAGCAAAACCTATCCCGATTTGTGGAAGAGGGGATTTGTCTAAATGAAGTGAAATAAACGGGATAAGAGGCTTCTAAATTCTTGAGAAAATTTTGGGAAGTAGGGAGGGATGTTAGGAGATAGAGGAAAGTGTAATTTCAAAGATTGAGTGAGGGGAAGGGGTCCAAAAGGGATAAACACTGGCCTAGCCTAGAAAATTGACAAATTGTAGCAAGAAACTAGAGTTTGTGGGAAAATGAGGAATTTGAGGGATATCGGTGATGAGAAGTGCTTAATAAGGTAAATTAAGGATAGGGGAATGTGTATGAACATCAAGACACAATTTTTGTTGATGATTTGACCATACAAAAGAAATTACCTTCAAAACCCTAGGAGAGGGAAATGAGCGTTACCCAAGCACAACTGAAGCACGAATAAGTTGTAAAATGACCCATTGGAACCTGAAATGATGATGACCACTCTTTGAATGATGGTACACTCAGTTGAATGGTGACATGGACCAACATTTGGAAAACTTTGGAAGAAGTGAAAAGAAACCCTAGACCTAATACCTATTGACCATAGTTTACTTGAAAACTCACTGAAATGACAAAATTTGACTTTGACACCTTAAAATCATTTTGTAAGAGCATGTTTGATCACTGGAGGAAGGTTTCAAAGACTCACACTAACATTGGCTCCAATGGGGATGGTAGCTCCTTGGAGGTGCCAAGAACCGTAGATCATTGGGAGAGTAGACCAATGCCTTATCCATTGTGAAATATGGAGTCAATATCTTGGAAACAAGAACATCAAAACTGAAGACTCAAGATTCAAGACTCAAGACTCATAATGGAAATGAAACTGACACAATACTAAAACACAACTAACAAACTGGGAAATATGCTCAAAATGGAGCTTATTCAAATAAAACATATTTTAGTTCTTCCATTCATCATCTGATCAAGTGAAATGAAACAACGAATGCAACCAAGTAAGCATTTTGGCTACTATTTTCATTCTCCACAAGTGCTTTCTTATGAAAAACAAGAGAGAACTATTGAAAGGCAACTCCCATGAAAACTTGTAAACAGATCCGTTGAATACTGTGCATTCTCCATTTGACTCCAAAAACATTGCATAAGGATCTTGAACTTCATGCACACTGGGACTTAGCTCATCCAATTGATTACTTTTCTTCTCCTTGTACCATGAATGCAAACTTTCATCTGAGCTTTGTGACGAGACTCCTGCTGAAAATAACAAAGAAACTAGCTACTAGATCAAATTTGTATCAGTACACGTTTCAAGCTCATAGGTAGCTAATGGAGAAGGACTTTGACTGCAAACATTATCCAACACATCAGCTATTGGATCATGAAAAATTTGAAAAGACTGTTTCAACCTATTTACTATTGATTCTGATGAGATTGCATGATTTCCTATAGGTTGCTCATTTGAAGGTATACTATGCAAAGTTTCCTTCAAAAATTGAAATAATTCAAAGTAGAATGGTATGGAATCATCATGCATAATTTGATCATATGGTTGAGCTTCCAAGTCTTCATATGCAACTTGAGGATCAATGGCATTCAATGGTTATAAATCTAAATATGAAAAGTCTTGAACAAGGATTTCATTGCCCTCAAGATGCTCTAGATCAAGACTTGTCCACAGTCAATTTCAGATTGCATCAATGTTGTCTCTAATGAACTGAAATGAAGCAAAAAAAAAGGCAAATATCCTTCACTTACTTCAAAGTTTGCTACAATTTCCTCATCATTTCCATAGCTGATATCTATTAGCTGATCACTGTACTCGAGCTACTAAAACTGAACTTCCTTCTTCCACAAACTTGCTGTTGGTTTGTTTACAAGACTAGCTTCTGTTTGGAGAACATAATCATCATCATACTGATCAAACCTAGGTAAATCATCAATATAAAACACATCATCAAGCATACATGTCATATCAACAGATCTCTCCTCTCCAAGATGATCTATAAGACAATCATTATCAGATTTATGACAACTGGGATAAGAAAGAAAATGTTTTGGAGAAACCACTTGTTCTTCTTCAATCTGTGGACCATGGTCTTAAACATCATACTCATTCCTTGTGGTGACATTTTGCATCATCTCTTCCACTGCACTTACCAAAATGTCAAGCTTTACCTCTAAAGATGTCGATTCCTTTGGATCGATGTTCTTCACCTCCTTCCTTCAACTTTGCCCTTTTGATCAGCAGATTTGCCTCTACATCTACTGCATTGTTTCACATCTCTTCAAGATTTGCAAGGTTTGTTTCTCTCAGCTGGAACTCCATTTCCAGTTCAAAGGCTTCCAGGTGGTGCAAGAGAGTGGATCCAAGAGGAGGTCTTATATTAGCCTGCATCGAAAAATAAACTTGGCTAAATTTGGCAGAAAATTATTGTATTGTCTCCCATGGTAGTCTTTTCAGCTGGTTATACTCTTCTATAATCAAGAAAGGGTTCTGTTTGATCATCCACTTGTCGAGGAAATCTTTGACGAACTACTAGAAATCTGAAATTCTCGCATCAGGCAGGGTTTTGAACAAACTCTTGACTTTTCCTTGCAAAGAAAGAGTAAAAAGCCTAATACTAACATCTTTTTCATCAACTTCAAAAAGGTCGAGAAAACACTCAAAATTCAATACATGTCTCTCAGTAGTGATGTTGTTGCAATCACCATCAAATCTTGGTAGATATAGGTCATGATATTTAGGGAAAGCATGGGATATAAGAGCTAAAATTAGAGACTTGTATCAATCTGGAATTTTACAAGGTATAGGGGTATGTACAGAAGCTGTAGAATCAGTCTTGGTCTCTTGAGGCTCATCATTTTGAATACGGTCATCACAAGCTTCAGAAAAAGGGTTTTGATCAAGCTCAAAGGCATGCAAATCTTTGGTATTCACAACCTTCAAAGGGAAGGAATCAAATGCAGACCCAGGATCTTTTCTCGAATACAATATACTTTGCAAAGCCTTCTTGACATTCTCGGGAAAAGAGAAGAAATAATTTATAACAAAGAACAAAATGTCTTGGGTGAAATTCCAAATTGAATACCTAAGCTTTCCATATTGTCCTTTCATGTTTTTGCTGGTTAGGTTCATCCTCCAGTGGAGTCCTTGGATCTGATCTCAAAACTGATTCCAAGTTGCGAGGTGAATGATTTCAGCCTTTGTATGTCTAATTATTTTCCACCACCAGCAAGAAGATCTACAAGTTGAATGATCTTTCCTGGACAAGATCTATCACCTCTTCCCCAGTATGGTCATCACTTTGTTAGTGCCTAAATCTACGTTAAGCTAAAGAAAGGTAGGTCTAGGGTAACATCAAACCACGCTTAACCTAGCAGCTAGCCCTACCAGGTCGAGAGAGGGCTCTCTCCTTGTAAATCTCAAAAATAATATGGCAATTAGAGCTTGAGATGACTGATATGAATACTAATTTTAGGCTAGGTATATGCTCAGAGGAATTATGATTGATTTTAATGGTTGGTTGCCAGATCAGATGGGGAAGGCAACGTTGGGTCCGGGAAATCGACACAGATTTGCAGGTTTCTATGGGACGAGGTAGGCAAATGTTTTAGCACTTTGAAATGAGTGTAAATACTAATTAGGAGCTGGAGAGGGTATGCAAATGTCATGAGTCTGCTTCAGATAGTAGAAAACATGTAAAGCTAAATAAACCCTAAGGCAAAGCACTCAGGTACCAATGAATTCCACCTTTTACACTTGATTCATTTAGTTATGTACACTAAAAAAGATGATGGCACACATAAACATAAGATCAACTGAATTACAAAGAAAAAACAATGCTAATTCACATTACCACAAGAGTCCAACGAAATGCTGTAAAACCCTTGTTTATTTCCTTGCCAAACTACAGAAGTGATGTACAAAGTAGCTCAATGCATCCACAAGAGTCCAACCTTGACAAATGACTAAGAAAGTACAATATATATGCATTAGACCACCTGTGCTATCCATCACGGGTCAAACCCATGAGTCAAGGAGATGTTTCAACAAGATCTAAACTAGGAATTGAAAAACAGGTAGTGGAACAACTTGCCTCTAAAACTATGGAAATTGATTCATTCATCTGAAAACCACCTATAACCGATGTATCTACCTCCTTAGGTCATTTTTCGTAATTTTTACATCATGGTACATCAAGTTACATCATATTACATCATGAATTTATCAAAGACAGAAGAAAAAGTCAAACTAGTAGAAGACTAGACGAAATTCCGAGCAAACATGCAACACTGGCAAATGTTTCTCCTATGCATAACGATTTTTCCAGGCCAGTTTTGGAAGGCTTCCTAAAGTTCACATTAGGTGCATAATAGCTCATTGGAAATATTGGTCAGTATACTTTTTGGGACAACTTGAATTTTTGGATTTGGAGTCCATTTCCCCCTCCAAAAATGCAATCTCTCAATGTTGCTTCCTGTGTGCCAAAAGAGTGGCAGAGAGGGCATTTTTTGGGTGTTTTCTTCCCTTTAGGAAACCTAAAACTTGTTCAAAATTCTCAGCCATTTCTAAGCATGCATATTTTTTCATGTTGATTCTGAATATGTAAGCCATTTTGCAACAAGACTCCTCCATCAAAAGCTCAGCGCCCGTGGCACTACGTACCTGTTGGAAAAGCCTATGTTAAAAATGTTTATGCGTAGCATGACTATTTCTATGCATAGTGCCGTTTGTAGATCAGATTTTGGAGGCATTCCTAGTGTCCAAATTTGTTGCACGATAGCTTGTTGGAAATATTCTTGAGTCTAATTTCGAACACAACTTGAATTTTTGAATTTGGTGTTCATTTGCCCTGCCAAACATGAAATATCCAAAGACTGGTCAAAATGTGCAAAATGAGGTATTCCTCAACTTTTGAAGGTATTCCTAAACACCAAATTGAAATCATGATAGCTCATTGGTAATATATTTATGTCTAGTTATCATTTCACTCATCAAGAAAGTCATTTCGCCAACCAGGCTAGGAGAAATCTTGATTTTCCCAAGGTCACATCAGAGGTGCATCAATTCTCCTAAGGAAGCAATATTTTTGACATTTCTCTAAAACCATGACACCTGTGTAAATAGGGAATGAGGTTTTTGCTTCGCTAGCCTATTGTGGACAAAAAAATCTTTCACATTTTACAAATTCATTTTTTCTTCCTGAAAAACATCACTTGAGTAAAAGCTATCCTGATGTGTGAAATAGGGAATTTATCGAAATGAAGTGAAATAAAGGTGATAAGAGGCTTCTAAATTCTTAAGAAAAATTTGGGAAGTACAGAGAGATGTTAAGAAATAGGGAAAAGTGGAATTTTAAATATTGAGTGAGGGGAAGGGGTCTAAAAGGTCTAAACACAGGCCTAGCCTAGAAAATTGTCAAATTGTAGCAAGAAACTAGGGTTTGTGGGAAAATGAGGAATTTGAGGGATATCGGTGATAGGAAGTGTTTAATAAGGTACATTAAGGATAGGGGAAGGTGTATGAATATTAGGACACATTTTTTGTTGATTATTTTACCATACAAGAGAAATTACCTTCAAAACCCTAGGAGAGGGAAATGAGCCTTACCCAAGCACAACTGAAGCACGAATAAGGTGTAAAATGACCCATTGGAACCTGAAATGATGACGACCACTCTTTGAATGATGGTACACTTAGCTGAATGATGAGATGGACTGACATTTGGAAAAATTTGGAAGGAGTGAAAAAAAACCCTAGACCTAATACCTAGTGACAAAATTTTACTTGAAAACTCACTTAAATGACAAAATTTTACTTCGACACCTTAAAATCATTTTGTAAGAGCATGTTTGATCACTGGAGGAAGGTTTGAAAGACTGACACTAATAGATCCGAGGTTAACCCAAATGTTTTCATTAATGAGACCAACCAAATCGAGATATGGTCTTGGTTATCTTGAGCAAGCTAATGGCCCTATACCAGATTGCCAATTTGGTTCTGTTCTAGATGACTACAAAAAGCCAACAGTCATGGAGATGCACAAATTCTTCACTTTAGTGGATGGATGTATGAAAATAGAGTCCCTACTAAATATACTAAAGCCATGTTGAATTGGGATCCTTTTACAAATCCTAAAGTAGAAGAATTTGGTTTGAGTCATTCTATGAAAATAAAATTGTCTGAAGAATTATATATGCCTTCGGTATATAATCTATATTAATGATCAATGACTAATTAGTGGTTCATGACTTTTTATTCATATATGCAGTGTGTTGGTTGTTGGCATTATGACTCAAGTTTGGCTCTATGACATAGGAGTTGTCCTTGATGGCAACTCACTCAAATGGCAGATCATAGTTCAGGCTCTCAAAATCAAAGAAAATGAGGTATACGCAGGTTCCTCTTAACAATGTCACGTATACACACAGGATCACCGATCAAAAGGCGCATATACGTATGCACACACTTTCATGCAATGAAAAGCGCGTACATGTGGGAAAATTTATGTTTGGTCCATGGTATTTAGTCTGACATATTTGAAATTATGGTTTTGGTCTTTGGTATTGCATCCAAAGTGTTGAACTCATGTATTGGGTCCTTAGTATTTGTTCTCAATGGTTTTGGACCATGGTTTGAGTAAGGGCTAAGTCTATAAAAAAGTGAAGGAGATCATTTGGCAAGAGTATGGACATAAGTATTGAATATCTTAAGAGGACCAAGATCTGGAATACTAGTGATTGGTTTGTGGTGCATAGCTGGATCTAAATCAAGGAAGAAACTGAGCATTACAAGGTGGATAAGTTCTATTGATGGGTCAAATCTCAAGGCTTGAAGAGAAGTATCTTTGTGTGTTTTTGATCTGTTATATTTGGTGCCTGTTTTGATATATAAATCTAATAATTTGGATGATAATTGATATCTGAATACTTGACAAGGGAAAATTGTCTTTTATATATCTGTACGCAGGTTCGGCACATCAGAGGCGCGTATACATGTAGGTTGAGTAAGCGAAGACAATGTATACGCAGGTTGTACTTGATACCACTGTGTATGTATGCAGGTTTCTACATTTTGAAGTAGCGTACGTCTGATGAAACATACTTTAGCTGCTTCTGTTTATTGTTGCAGTGTTTTGGGTTCAGAAGTGGTGTCTGGTTATAGCATTCTTATAAGTGATTGGCTGATTCTATATTTTTTTGTACAAAGGATGTTGATTGATGCAGATATTTTTGATGTTTGATTAATGTTATTCATGGTTGCAATCTAAAAATTTATGAAACATGGTCCCTGAAAGAAAAAGGAGGTTGTCGCCTTCTATAGGTCAACACCTACGTACTAGTACATCAGCTAGTACAAAAGCTAAGGGGGTTGTATCTCCCTTCTAGAAGAAGCTGGAGAACGAGAGAAGGTGGCAGCCTTCTGTAGGTAGTAGCCTGTGTACTGGTATAAGACTGCACCAGTATGGAAACATTGTAAAAAGAAGTTTCTAATTGAAAGAAGATAGAGACAAATTGTAGCAGGTGGTTTTCACCCACATTGGGTTTCCACTTTACATCTTGTGTCCTTTTCTGTGACTGTCTACTCTATTTTTATATTCCTGGTTACTTTTTAAATGGCTCTAACACACAGATTAAGGATCAATATCTGAAGAATATAATTATAAGTCTGCAAGTTATACATGAGTTTCATTAACGAGAGTTGCGTATACACACTGTTTTCACTAACTGAAGTTGTGTATACATATCATTGTATGAATTGAAAAAGAATTTAATAATACTGATTCACCCGCCCCCTCTAAGTATTATTTCCAACAATTGGTATTAGAGTAGGTCCTTCAGAAGAAGCTTGATCACTTCAAGGAAGATCTATCATCATGAGCAACTACGGAAAATAGCATCAATCAAGCCACCAATTTTCGATGGGAGCAACTTCATCTATTGGAAGGTAAGAATCACTGCCTATCTTCAGTCTCTTGGTACAGAAGTTTGGGATATTGTGGAAATAGGTTACACGTTTCCATCAGCAACTCCTATAGATACAACTGGTAAGAAGCAGTATGAAACAAATGCAAAGGTTGTCAATACTCTATTAGGGAGTCTATCTCAATAAGAATTCGTCAAGATTATACAGCTCAAAACCACAAAAGAAATATGCGACAGGATTATTCTGAGCTATGAAGGAGATGAACAGGTAAAACGAGCAAAACTTAAAGCTCTCATAATTCAATATGAAAATCGCAGAATGCACGATGATGAAAGCATGGCTAACTATTTACTACGTATAGATGAGAATTTTAATTCTATGAAAAACTTGGGTGAAGAAATAAAAGAAGTTGTTTTGGTTGAAAAGGTTCTAAGATCTTTATCTCTTAAGTTTGATTCAAAAGTTTCTGCCATAGAAGAAAAATAGAATCTATAGAGCATTACCATGTCGCAGCTGCACGAAAGCCTAACTTCTTACAAAATGAGAAAAGGGGTACCATTAGACAAGAGAGAAGCTACATTCAAAGCCTTAGGAAAAGGAGATTACAATGAGTCAGGACATATGTCAAAAGAAGAGGAAAAATCAAATTTTGTCAAGAACCTTCAATGGTGAACTGGAAGATTCAGAGGTAAGCTGCATTCCAATGCTTTGCTTGTGGAAGAGTTGGTCATTATGCTACCAAGTGTCCTCATAAACAAAAACCTGACAAAGGTAAGGAACCAGTTAGATGGAATAGAAAACAGAATGTAAATAAGAAGAGCTATTATACACATGAAGATAGTGATGGATATTCAAATAGTGATGAAGATTAACAACGTAATGATTATAGACTTTTGATGGATTTTGAAGATGATGATTTCTTGGATGCTATAGCTGAAGAAGGTCCCTATGAAGAAATTTCTAAACTCAAAATTTGTTTAGAGGAAAAGAATATGATTATAGATACTCTGACATTCCAACTTGCTAAAAGAGAAAAACACAATTAAAAGTTAAAATGTGAAATTGTGGGACTTAGAAAAGATATTGTGAAATCAAAAGCTCTTAGTCTTAGATTTGCTAAAGGATCTAAAACTTTAGATGAGATTATCAAAGCGTAATATTCTCCTCTAATCAAGACAGGTCTTGGATATACTGAAGAAGTGTCTCAAGCACAAAAGCCATCGACCTCCAAAAGTTATCTTGATGCAGCAAGAAAAAGTGAATAGGCTGACAATCGACCGCAAAAGCATAATGAAAATCACCAAGTAAATCAGGGACAATTTGCTTCAAGAATGAACAAAGATTACCAAGTAAATCGGGGCTAATATACTTCAAGGATGAATAGAAGCTTCAACCAACCACAGGTAAATCATTCTCAGTTTTCCTCAAGAATGGATGTCAATGGAAACTACAATCATTTGGTTGGTAGGTTTGATAATCGCATAAATTTCTTCAATGGCCAATGTTTCTCTTGTCATAATTTTGGTCACAAAGTTTCTCAATGTGTTGCCTACAAGACCATCATGGCTAGAGAAGCTCAAAAACAAAGGAGTATGATTGGAATGATGAAAAGGACCTACAATAACTTTTCTTCTCTTGAGAATGAAGTATAATGTTCTATTTGTAACAACTTCGGTCATGAAGATGTTGAATGCAGGAGTAGGTTTCAGCAAACAACTCTCAAGGAGCAAGTTTCATTAAATTCTAAAACATGGAGAAAGAAAGAATCACAACCAGAAATATGTGGGATAGCCTTATATGTGGATGGATAGGAAAATCAGTGGTACATCGATAGTGGATGCTCGAAACATATGACAGGTGATAAAGAAAAACTTCAGTCATATAGTGCCTTAGAAAAGCAAAATAAGGTCTCATTTGGAAATGACGTGCCTGCACTCATAAAAGGTAAAGGATCTATTCTTTTGAAAGAAAAGGTCAAAGCTAAAAATTTTATGTATGTTGTTGGCTTAAAGAATAATCTATTGAGTGTCAGTCAAATGTGTGATCAAGGAAATGAAGTAATATTTTGATCAAATGGATGCATCATTTGTGAGCTTGATACATGAGAATGTTGGAGATCAGATGCACAACAAGTTAAATCATAGTCAGCAAATCCATCATGCACATAAAGGCACATGTTTAACGTGGTTCACCCAACCAATCTGGGCTACGTCCACACAACATAGGCATCGACAATATTTATTAATCAAAGAGGAGATTACAAAATTAAATTCTCACAACCTCTCACACCCTCTTGCAAACAATCCGAATGGTTGCATGTTTTAGAGCAAAGGGAATATAACAACCTCATTAACTCACTTTAATCAAATATAGGAGGCATTAATCATCTCCGAACAACCTAGAGCTAATCTAGGAATTGATTCCTATTGTTGTCATTTACTGAGATTTTGCCTATCTTATGGAAAACAGAAAATCTTAACAATCTCCACCTTGACAACAATTACCCTGATGCCCTATTCTTATTATTTTATCTTTTCTGCAAGCCAAGAGAAGCGAAAAACTAGTGTAGCTTAAAACTGGTTTCGTGAACATGTCTGCACAATTCTCCTTTGTATGCACCTTTTCAAGAGAGACTCCCCTTTCAGTGATAACCTGTCTTACAAAATGTTACTTGATCGGTACATGCTTTGATTTACTATGATAGGCCGGATTCTTAGCCAAATTTATTGCACTTTGACTATCACAAAATAACTTGATGCTATCCTGCAACCTACCAAATTCACCAAACAAACCTTTCAACCAAATCGCTTCTTTGCAAGAATGAGAAGCAACAATATATTCTGATTTAGTAGTGGATAAAGCAACAATGTTCTGTAGCTTTGACATCTAGCTAATAGCTCCACCTGCAAGAGTAAATATGTACCCTGAAGTTTAACTTCTCTTACCCAAATCACCTGCAAAATCAGAATCAACATATCCACAAACAAATTCACTACTCTTATTGTAAGTAATACAATAACTACTTGTGCCTCTCAAATACTGAAGCACCCATTTCACTGCTGATCAGTGTCCTTTACCCGGATTTTCCATGTACTTGCTGACAACTCCAACTGCATGTGAAATATTTGGTCGAGTACAAACCATCACATACATTAAACATCCTACTACATTGGCATATGGAATTCGAGACATATAATCCTTTTCTTCATCTGTATTAGGACATAAACTCTAAGAAAGCTTAAAATGGGAAGCTAAAGGGACTGACACAGGCTTCACATTATTCATACCAAATCTCAAAAGTATTTTCTCAATATACTTCTGTTGTGATAACCATAGCTTACCATTGCTCCTGTCTTTGAAAATCTCCATGCCCAAAATCTGTCTTGCTGCTCCTAGATCTTTCATATCAAATTTCCTTGCCATCTGAGCCTTCAAGTTGTTGATTTCTTCTATGCTTTTTCTTGCTAAAAGCATATGTTCAACATACAATACCAAGATAATGAATATGTCATTATTTAACTGTTTAAAATAAACACAATGATCATATTCACTTCTAACATATTTCTGACTCAACATGAAAGAATCAAACTTCTTATACCACTGTCGAGGCGATTGCTTCAGGCCATATAATGACTTCTTGAGCCTACAGACAAATTTCTCATTGCGATTCTGAACAAACCCTTCCGGTTGTTCCATATATATTTCCTCATCTAAGTCACCATGTGGAAATGCAGTCTTAACATCTAATTGCTGCAACTTTAAATCAAGCAAAGCCACTAATGCTAACACAATTCTAATTGAATCAATTTTAACCACTGGTGAAAAAATCTCATGAAAGTCAATACCGGATTTCTGAGAAAACCCTTTTGCAACCAGTCACACTTTGTACCTGTCTTTCGTATCATTCACACCCCATTTCAGCTTGAAGACCCATTTACACCCCACAGTTTTCCTGCCTTTCGGAAGCTCAACTAGATCCCATGTGTCATTCTTACTCAAGGCCATCATTTCGTCCTTCATGGATACCTTCCACTTGTCACTTTTTGAACCTTCTATTGCTTCCTGATAGCACACAGGTTCATTGTCATTAGCAGTAAATGTAACAAAAGTGACATAATCATCATACCTTCTCGGTGGCCGTTTGATTCTTGTCGACCTCCTTAAGGATGTTTCTGGCGCTTCCTCTATTGGTTGACTACCATTTGTAGGAACTTCTTGATGATCAGTATCTGAGACCTGTTCATGATCTAAACCTGAACCATGTTCATGTTCTGATTCTGAAACTTGTTCATGACTAGTATCTGAACTATGGTCATCGTGACTATCATTAGAAATGCTATCAAACTGAATGTGGTGAAAGTCAGATACATCATCCTGTTTCAATCTACTATCTACATCTAACTGTGCAAGAGAGGATTCATTAAACTTTACATCTCTGTTGATGATGATTTCGCGGGTAGTAGGATCCCACAATCTATATCCCTTTGTTCCAACACCATACCCAACAAAGATATACCTTTTATATTTTGGATCTAATTTAGTTCGCTGATGTTTAGGCACTAGAGCCTATGCATCACAACCAAACACTCTAAGTTTAGAATAGCCACAATGGTGTCCTTTCCATACCTCTTGCAGAATCTTGCAGTCTATCACCGTCGATGGAGATCGATTTATCACATAACAAGTTGTTGCCATCGCTTCCATCCACAACTCCTTTTGCAACCCGATGTTACTCGCCATACTCCTTCCTCTCTCTAGAAGAGTCCTGTTCATGCATTCAACAACTCCATTTTGCTGAGGAGTATAAACCGTGGGCATATGTCTCTCGATCCCTGCATCCTTGCAATAGCTGTCAATGTCCTTGGAAGTAAACTCATCACCATTGTCAGTTCTTAAATATTTTATTGTTCTACCAGTGTTGTTTTCTACCAATGCTCTAAACTGCTTGAAAACTGAAAAAACATCAGACTTCCTTTTCAACATGTAGACCCAGACCTTCCTAGAAAAGTCATCAATGAATGATACAAAATAAGACAAACCACCATGAGGTTGTAGTGGATGGTCCCCAAACATCTAAATGGATATAATCAAGTATGCCTTTACTAGTATGTTTGTCTGTTTTAAACTTTTTGTTTACTTTGTTTTCCAAACAGACAATGCTTACAGAAATCTAACTTTCCAGACTTTAGATTTGGAAGTAACTTGTGATCAGCCAAAATTTTCAACCCTCTTTCACTCATATGCCCCAATATTTGATGCCATAAGTGAATGGAACTACTGTCATGTTCAGACACAGTAGACACAAAATCTGACCCTGTACCTCCTTGTAACTGAAATAGATTTCCTACTTTCTTAGCTTTCATAACTAGTAAAATGCCTTTGTAAATTTTCATTACTCCAACTTGAATTACAGTTTTATATCCATTTGAATCAAGTTCTCCTAATGAAATCAAGTTTTTTCTTAAATCTAGTACATGCCTCACATCAGTTAATATTCTAGTTGTCCCATCAAACATTTGTAGTTTTATGGTCCCAATCACAACAATATTACATGTTACATCATTAGCCATGTACACAACTCCATCATTAATTGATTTATATTCCTTAAACCATTCTTTATGGATACACATGTGGTTTGATGCACCGAAATCTAACAACCAATGTTGACCATGATTTGACACATTAATTGATAATACTTCATCACTCATACCTGAACCAGATGTCGAACCTGTATCTGTCACATTTTCCTCCTTCTTCTCTGTCGAAGAATCTGCTTTTGATGTTTGCTGTTGTCGCTTCCAGCAGTCCTTCTTTAAATTCCCTGACTTGCCACAAAACCAACACTTTAGCTTACTCTTCTTCCCTTTCAACTTTGAACGTGAGTCACTCGGATTCTTGGGGCACCTTTCTTTCGAAACAACCTCTAACCATCATAGCTTCTGATGTATAGGTTTCAGAATGCGACTTCCTCCTTGTTTCTTTCGATAATAAGGATGCAACTACATCATCAAACTCAATAGTTTCTGATGAACTAAGACTTATAGAAGTAACAAAATGATCCCATGATTTGGGCAACGACCACAATAAAGTAATAGCTTTATCCTCGGATGGTATTTTTACTTATATACTTTGTAATTGCACAAGAAGAGTATTAAAATAATTTAAATGATCAACAATCGATGTACCTTCCTTCATTCGCAAACCGTACAACTGTCGCTTCAGGAGAATCCTATTGGTTAAGGATTTGGTCATGTACAGTTTCTCCAGTTTCGTCCACAAACCAGCAGCTTTTGTCTCCGACATAATATTAAATAAGACATCATCAGCTAGGCACAGTCGAATAGCACTAATCGCTCTTTCAGCCATCTCAGCCCACTCACTATCTGTGATGTTGTAAGGCTGTTTGGCCTTGACCAACAACGCCTTTGCCACGCCATGTTGGACAAGCAAGTCATGCATCTTCACCTTCCAGATCTCAAAATTATTCTTTCCATTAAATTTCTCAATTTCAAACCGGGCACTTTAAGTTTTCGCCATTTTGTATCAAAAAGCACAATAATCTCCAATACCAACGTTTAAATACCAGCAATTTAAAAAACAAACTGCTTATGCCTTTGTTTTTACACAACCAAAAAATTGCCTATGCCTTTGTTTTTACACAACAAAAAATAACTACCTATGCTTTTGTTTTTACACAACAAATAAAAACTGACTTATTGCTGTGAAAAATTGCAGTATATAAACTGAGCATCCACTGAGCAATTACTCTGAAATTACAGAAGCGCTTTCGGTACTGAGCATCCACCAATGAACTACACCAATAAACCAATGTTTTATCTACGGTTTTGCCACAAATAGTTTCGCAGACACCAATATACCAATGCTTGATTTACGGTTTTGCAGACCTGAGTGCTTGCATTATCTCACTGAATGGATGACACTTGAAGAAACATTACATACTACGTAACAATGAGATTATGGCTAGCCTATCATATTAGAGCAGGAGTCTTATTGATTTTGCAACCAATTAATTTAGGTACGCACAAAGAGTGAGGATATACCAAACGGAACAAATGTATAATGTTTATTTGAGTTTTATTTGCATCAAACCTCCAACGCAGACCTGTAGCACACGAATCCAACGCTCGATCCCGCTAAGCCTCCTCCAAAAATGCCAAAAACAAACCATCTTTCAACCGATTACTATCGGATTCTGCTAAATTACATGAAAAAAGATACGAATCGATTTCGCTTCTGCACTGTCGGGATCATAAGTCTTCAGGTACAAAGTTCGTATAAAGACTGACCGTCCTTTACACTTATCCATTCAATTCAGTACATTTAAACGCAGATTATACACTGCTCTTAAGGATCCAAAATAATTATGCAATGCTCCAATCAAAAACGATTATGTAGCGCTTTCAAAAGATGATCATACAATGCTTTCAAAATGATTATGCAGCGCTCAATGTGTGCTCATTATATTAAACGCAGTTATACACTGCTCTCACTGTGCCTAATAAAACAAAAAATCCAAAACGCATTGCATACCTCGCACCAGCACGCAGGTCTGGTCTGTCTGACTTCCGCGCAGCAGTGATATACGCCCTCAGTCATACCCACCTCCAGCACGCACCACAAGCATGCACGCACAGAACCTTCTCAGCACCAGCGCCTCCACGCCTTAGCGCTCCACCTCCAGTAGTGTCGCTCCTCCAACGCGCTCTGATACCAATTGTTGGAGAGATGCACAGCTAAACTAAACAACAAATAACACAGCAAAAAAAATCAAGCACATAAGGCACAACCTTTAACGTGGTTCACCCAACCAATCTGGGCTACGTCCACACAACATAGGCATCGGCAATTTATTAATCAAAACAGGAGATTACATCAAGAAATCCTCACAAAACTCTCACACACTCTTAGCCAACATCCTAATGATTGCCTGTTATATAGCATAGAGAATCTAACAGCCTCATTAACTCCCTCACATCAAATATAGGAGGCATTAATCATCTCCCAACAACCTGGAACTAATCTAGGAACTGAATTTCTATTGTTGTCACCTATAGAGATTTTTGCCTATTTCACTTCAAACAGAAAATCTCAACATGATGGGCATGTCATATATGGGCACGAGTAACATATGTTCGTTGCACATGAGCATGCCTCTGCATTTCAATGACCATCCATACAATGCATGATCATATCATGAACGACAACGCCTATACACGTTACACATTCTCCTATTAATCGGAAACTGTTAGCCGGGAAATGATGTACACGGGTTGACAGCCAGAGCCTATGTCAAAACCCGTGTCCCAAGACTGTTCTTAAAGAGCATTTATAATGCTATAAAGGTGGAAATAGAAACTGCTGCAGGGATATGGTCATCGGCATACCATGTTTATTTATGGTGGAAAAGATTACGGCGACGTCGGAAATGGCAAGAATTTCAAAAAAATTTATTATAAACTACTCCCATATTAATACGTTAAATCAATACAATATTTTATTAATTTTTTTCAATTAATTTGATATATAAAAATATGTATTTAATAATAAAGAAATTAAAGTGATTGCTTTCTTTAGCTAGAACCATATAAATCTTAATGATACAAACATAATAATTCATAATACGAACTAAAAAAAATAAAATCCATGTATTAATAAAGTATCTTCAAATATTAGGTACATTTTCAGTTATATACAAGAACCGGTAAACCTCCCGTAGTAATATCTAACACTGCCCTTGGTTTTCCGTGGGAGCTAGGTTAATCACCATACCAAATGGGCCGCCTAAACTACGCTAGTAGTCCATACGTGTCGTTGTGGGGGTGCCAACATGTAAGGAAAAAGGCAAACGCAATTATGCAATTTTGACATGGCTATCAATAGTTCCATTAATATATAAGACAACGACAACGTATGACATCCGTTAAACTTAACTAAATACACAATCCGAAGAATATATGCCATCCGTTAAATTTAACCAAATACAAAATGTAAGGAGTAACTATAATCCTTCTTGCATTAATAAAACTATAACTCAGAAATACCTTCTAACATGGTCAATACTGGAATCATCCGAAAAACACACGACGTGCCTGCGAGGATAAGTGTGGTCCCCATCCACGATGAGGTTGACATTTCGAAGTTTTAATTTTATTTCAATGGGAGATTGGCACTAAGTACCTATAGACTTGGGTTGATATGGATTTGTGATAGTATTCCGTTGGAATTTTGATTATATATATATTTTTTGGTTTTTATGTTATTCATTTAGAAATTTTATGTTTAAAATTTTATCTTTTAAGAATAATGTTTTCCTAATAAATTATTTTTTCACTAATAAAAGTTTGATTAAAAATTATTTTTCAATGATATAATTATGTTAAAAAATTTCACATATTTATCTTAAACAAAAAACAAAATGACAATAACACACAAATCACATATTAAATTTTGAATTTTGGTTTGAAATTGCATAGGATACTCAAAATAAAATATGTGGAACAAAGCCCCACGGAGGTAGGCGAGTTGGTAATCACACTCTGGTGAAGTTCCTTAGAAAGGTGGGCTCCGTACTGAAGGTCACGAGTTCAATTCCCCTGGATTAACCTGGCGCTATGGAGAGGGGCGGGCGCAACTCCCAATAGTTATAGAGGTAGCAGTCAGAATCAACCCCGTGTAATGTGAGTCAGGAGGCTGCCCCTGTTGCCGATTCCACTGTAAAAAAAATAAAAAAATAAAATAAAATGTGAAACCTGAAATCATAAATAAATGTTATGGGACATATAAGATGACCAACATAGTAAAACTATTGAATATTATCAATAAAAAATTTAAAAATAAATAAATTAATATGATTTATGTTATGATTTACATAGTCTAATATCTATTTATAATATCTAAAGATAAAGTTGCATTGTGTTTCACCAGAGATTTTTCAGCATAAATCACATGATATTTCATTTGTCAATGCGTTTCGAACCCACTGGTTGGTTCGAAACGTGTCGACAAATGAAATATCATGTGATTTACGCTGAACAATCTCTCGTAAACTTGATATGGATCACATAATCCTCAATTCAACAATTGTATTGTATTTATTTTAGCATGTTTGGTATCATGTGATATTAACAAGATTGAATGCATAGTATTTTAATCTCCTAAAAATTAAAAGACTAAACTTATAATAAATAGACATTGTGGATCTCTTAACATAATGTTATATGATTATGTTATGATTTCCTCCATTATTATAATCTCAAAGAGAAAACAGTTATAGACATTAAATGTGGTAAAAGCATGTTGTGATCCAATCTTTCTTTCTATTTATCATCAAAATTTAGTAAGATATATATAATATATATATATATATATAATATTTTATAGGCAAGTGGTTTTGTTTATATATATATATAAACAACAAAACCAATGCCTATAAGGTTGAACTGAAAAATAATTTTCACTTTGGTGTATAATTTATAAGCTATAGTTTTTAGTCTAACTTATACACATGAAGTAAAAGTTTAAAGATATTTAAATTTTAATACCTTGACAACTACAATTGTCAAGGTTTCAACAAAAAAGTATTGAACATTTGAAACATGTTTTTCTCTTATTGAAAGTATATAATCAATGTTAGCTAAGTATTTGATGATTATATATTGCATATCTTTAAATTATTATTTAAAAACAACAATTTTTAGATTCCCAATAAAACTAAGTGATCTAAAATGGATCCTAAAAACCTCTAAGTCTTCATATACTTAACTATCGGAAACATTGTCACAATGGAAAACAGTGAAACCAAGGCAAAAAACAGAGCTAAACAAAGGTGGAAGTGATGCTGCACAGGAGCTATCAGATCTGGCTAATCAAAGGTCTAGATCTAATCGGCATATCGCAATCAGTGGAGGCCAGTGGGAGACATCGGAGGCAGCCATATGAAAATCATGACAATGAACAACGCGTCAACAAAGACCGTCGATCAAGCGCGCACATCAATGGTCCAGATTTTCTCACAATATCACATCGCTAAAAACACAAGGAGGACTAACCGCGGCCTGAGGACTATGCGATATGCGATTATGATATATCGCATTGCAATATCACATCGTGGCGATACAAAGGAGTGCGGCCGATACAATATGCGACTTGCGATAGCCAGACCCAATGGGTTTTATAAACGCGGCTCTATAAATTTTGAGTTCCGATATAAAGGGAAGTTTTGGGCTTTTTCTATGTATTAACACATTTTCATTCTAAAATAGTAATATAAAGGAAATGTGCTCGAAGCAATGAAATCAGACCCGAAAGGTTTATAGATGCAGTGTTATATTATTTGAGTTCCATATTGAGCAGGATTTCGGGTGGGCCTTAGATGGTAAGTGGTATTGGACGGGCTTTGCCTGATCCCATACACTAGCCGACACGTGGCTTGGCCAGGAGAGAGAAAAACCGCCTTTTCGGGTGGGTAGGCTCCGTGCACCTAAGCCACCCGAAATAGATATCAACCGTTGGATCGAAGATCACACAAATCAATGGTGGGCTTGTGATAGCGACCAAAGGCAGACCCGATAGGATTATAAGGCTGATTTAATATTATTTGAAGTACGATATGAAGCCATTTGTCGGGTTTTTCTATGTATTTGGGGTTTTTCCGTTATAAACCCAAATACAAAGGAAACCACGACTTGCGATTTGCGATAGCGATATAATAACGAACCCAATGGATTATAGGTCAGACTTTGTAATTTTTTAAGTCCGACTTGGCAAAATTTTCATTGTTTTTAGTGTATTTCTCTGGTAAGCAAAAAAATATATTCCTAGGGATTTCGACCGCGCTAGTGGTCCTTTCCATTTAAAAACAGGTAGCCACCATACCTGAAGGTGTTTTACAATGATTGCTTAATGCTCAGAGGGGATTTGAACGGACAGAGGCTAGGAACCAGAGAGCCCAAAATGAAAGACAAACAGACAAGCACCGATAGGGCTAAAAAGCCACTCAATGTCAGAGATAAGGTAGGCAGTTGCTGAGACATAGAGAAAGTAGGAGACACAGAGCAAGAGAGAGTGTCTATGTACTCTTGTAGACTTAAGGATTTCAAGTAAATCCCTGTTGTTTTGTCACTATTGTGTTGAGACTCGATTTGAGCTCACACTTGTAATAATCTTCTCTTGAAGACATAATAGAGAGGTCACCAATGAAAGCTGGACCAGGAGACGTAGCCAGGAAGTCTGGTGAACTCCTTGATTATTTGCTGTGTTGATGTGTGTGCCTTTTATGTTTTTCTAACTGCTCATTATCTATATTATTCGCAATCTTTTCGATCCATTGCACTAAGTAATATAGGCATCCCTGCACGAGTCTTTAATACCTTAATATTGTTTTGAGATCACATTTTCAGATCAAGTGGTATCACAACTTTTGGTTTTGGTTTTGTTAAGGTTAGACAAGCTTGTGCTAGATTTTGAACGCTAACTAGATTAAAGCTCAGCCTAGTATAAGGAGAACTTGTTGAGGCAAATTCATAGATTGGAAGAGTATATCCTCAGAGGAAAATGGAAGAAGAAACTCCATTGGGATCAGAGTCTCAATTTATGGAAGGTTTTAAGGCACTCCAAGCCATGGGGGAAGAGATGTATCAGGAATTTAAGAAGGGTCAAGGTGAAAGCACTTCGACACCTAAAATAGACAAAGGAGCAGAGGAACCTTTTCTATTTTCCCCTCCAGAAGGCAAAGGAAAAGAAGAAATGCCTTCTCCACCATCTACTCCATCATCGCCTTCATCATCCTCATCATCTTCTTCACATAAACCTAGCCCTGATAAGAAAAAGAAGATAACTTCTTTGATTAAATTAGATGTGAAGTTTAATTTGCCAATTTATGATGGAGAAATAAATGCAGAGAAGCTAGATAACTCGATAAGACAGATTGATGTATATTGTAGAGTGCAGAACATTGATTCATAAAGGAGAAATGTTTAGTTAGGTAGCCTTCGATTTGGTGGAACTACACTAGTGTGGTGGGAAGGCAAGACACAAGCTAATCTGCAAAGACATGGTAAAATCATTTTTACCTAGAATGAATTTATTTTTGCCATCAAAAAACAATTCTATCTTTTAGCTTATATGCAGCAGGAAATGCTGAATTGGAAAACTCTTTTTCAATTAAAGGGTCAAAGTGTACAAAGTTATACTCAACAATTTAGAAAAAGAGCTTTAACTCTAGGCATATCTTTAGACTTGCCTGAAACTTTGTTGAAGTATATAGGCAGTCTGCAGAGCTATTTGAAGCATACCATTTTCATGTTTAATCCCACTAGCTTAGATGATCTATTAGTTCAAGCTACACATCTAGAAGCTTGAGGCAAGAATGTGAACCCAGAGGTTGGGAGATCATCTAAACACTCTGTAAGCAAGAACAAGGAAAAGAAGAAACTGAAATTGAAGGAGAGGAAAAAAACATTGTACATAAGGACAAACCTTCATGCCCTCATTGCAAAAAGGACAGACATGATGAGGCACACTGCTCGTCTTTTCATCTAGAGCTGAAACCTAAGAAATTTGGTGGTAAGAAGAAAAGGATTGTTGCTGCTATTGAGAAAGACTTTGGGTCAGACTCAGATGATGAAACAACAGGGACAACCACAAGTATAAAAGGTTATCAGCATTAGAGAATGCAGAGATAAAGAAGCAGGTACAGGAGTTGCTCGATAAAGTGTTTTTAAGATCAGGAACATCACCATGTGGATCTTCAATCATGCTGGTGAGAAAGAAAGATGGTTCGTGGAGAATGTGCATTGATTAGAGAGCACTAAATAAAATAATGATCAAGAATTGTTATCTTCTTCCTCATATTGATGATCTATTATATCAGTTGAAAGAAGTACTTTACTTTTCTAAGTTAGACTTGTGAAGTGACTATCATTAGGTTAGAGTTGCAGAACAAGATGCATGGAAGACTGCTTTGAAGACAAGGCAAGGGCTGTATGAATGGCTGGTTATGCGTTTTGGCTTAACTAATGCTCCTGCTACATTCATGAGAGTTATGAATGATGTACTCAGACCTTTTATTGATGATTTTGTAATTGTTTATTTAGATGACATTCTTGTTTTCAGTAAGACATGGGAAGACCATGTAAAGCAGACTTTAGATGTTTTAAAAAGAGAAAATATCTATATGAAGTTGTCAAAATGTGAATTTGGCAAAACATATTTAAATTATTTGGGTCATATTGTAGGGGGTGGTGAATTGAAGATAAATCCCTCTAAAGTTGAAGTCATTATGAACTGGCCTAAACCCAAATTTGCTATAGAGGTTAGGAGTTTCCTTAGAGCAGCCCAATACTAGAGAAAGTTTATTGCTAATGTTTCTTTGATTGCAGCTCAATTACATGCTTTAACATGATTGAAATAGGTGTTTCAATGGGGAGACAAAAAACAGAAAGCATTCGACACCTTAAAAGAAAAAATCAGTACAACACCAATACTAGCACTGCCAAATATTCAACATCCATTTGAGATTGAAACAGATGCCAATGACTATGCCATGGGAGCAGTGTTGATGCAACACGATAAACCCATATGCTATCATTCTGAGACATTTACTTTTGCAGTAATTAATTATCCCACCTATGATAAATAATTGTATGCATTAGTACAAAGTGTGAAAAGTGGAAACATTACCTAATGGGCAAAGAAACAATCATACATATAGATCATCAACCACTTTAATGTTTGCACTCACAAACTAAATTGCAGCAATCAAGACATTATAGGTGGATGGGTTTTCTACAGCAATTTCATCTTGTCATCAGATATAAGAAGGGAATACACAATAAGGTTGCAGATATGTTATCAAGACCAATCATAAATTGCATCTACTATACTTAAGCATAACTCAGTAATGCATGAAAATTACATTGAACAATATGCTCAAGATGTAGATTTTAAAGATGTATATGAAACTTTAAGTCATGGCAAGCAAGTAGAAGAATTGGATTATTATGTTAAAGACCAACTCTTATATCATTTGGAAAAGTTATGCATTCCAAAAATTGAAAGAATTAACATAATCCAAGAAGCACATACTTCTCTCATATCAGGGGATTTTGGTGTAAGTAAAACAGTTGCATAGTTGCAAAGGTTCTATTATTGGCCAAGAAGGAATGGAACAATTTCTAGATATATTAAAGGGTGTACTATGTGTGCTACAAGCAAACCAGTAATAGAAATTCAAGCTTGTACACTCCACTTCTAGTTCCTTCTCATCGTTGGGAAAGTGTTTCCATGGACTTTGTTGGGGGATTTCCCAAATATAGAAAAGGTCATGATTATTTGTATGTTGTTGTGGATAGGTTCAGCAAAATGTGTTTTGATACCATGTAACAAGCAGGCTACAACTGAACAAACAACGAAGTTGTTCTTTCAGAATGTATGGGTTCATTTTGGGTTACCCACTTCCATTGTATTTGATCAAGATTCTCGATTTGTTGGGAAGTTTTGGTTAAGTTTATGAGAGTTGATGGACAACAGATTGAAGAAGAGCACAACATTTCATTCACAAATAGATGGTCAGACAGAGGTGGTCAACAGGACAGTGATCCAGTTGCTCAGAGGCTATTACAGCAAGCATCCCAAGCATGGGGATGAGCATTTGTGTTATGTGCAACATGCTTACAACTGTGCCAAGCACTCTTCTACCCAGAGATCTCCTTTTGAGACTTGTTTTGGTTTTATACCAAAGTCTCCCTTGGATTTTGCCTTTGGTAAAGACATAGCAGTTGATGAACATAGTGATATGGACAAAGCAACCAAGTTCATTGAACAAATCCAAGAAATTCACCAAGCAGTGTAGGAACAATTGGAAAGAAGTCAGGCCAAGTACAAGGAAAGGCATGACAAGCATCAAGTTGAGCATGATTTCCAAGTTGGTGATCAAGTCTGGTTGTACATCAGCGAAAAAAGAGTGCAAGGTGAATGTAACAAGCTAAAACTAATAAGGTATGGACCTTTCAAGATACTTGAAAAAATTAGTGAAAATGATTTTCACCTTGATTCGCCAGCTTATATGCAGATCTATTCAGTCGTTAATGCAAAAACTTGAGATTGTATGAACCTTCATTGATTGAAGATCCTGAAGAGAAAAGTCAGTTGCCTTCTTTTGATGATCTGTTACTTGAACATCTCAATGAGTTATAGGAAGACATAGCTGTGGACAAGAAGGTGAGAACTATGCGACGAGGGGATGTTGAGTACCTGAAAATTGGATTCAAAGGTTCAAAACCAAGTAGTGCACGATAGATAGAAACTAGACAAGTGAGGGAGTTGTATCCTCACTTGATTGATGCCTAAAAACTAACTTTTGGTGGTGCAAAACCTTTTTAGTGGGAAGGCGTGATCCAAAATGGATCCTAAAAACTTCTAATTATTCATATACTTAACTATCAAAAACAGTATCGCAATGGAAAATAGTGAAAGGAAGGCGAAAAACAGGGCTAAGCAAAGGTGGACTTGATGTTGCATAGGAGCTGTTGGATCTAGCTGATCAACAATCCAGATCTAATCGGCGTATCGCAATCGACGGAGGCCAGCGAGAGATATCGCAGGCCGCCATATGAAAATCACAATAGCGAACAATGCGAGTCATCGAGGACCATCGATCAAATGTGCAGATCAACGATCCAAATTTTCTTTCAATATCGCATCGCTAAAAACAAAAGGAGGACTAACCGCGGCCCGAGGATTATGCGATATGTGATTGTGATATATCGCATTACAATATTGCCTCGTGATGATACAAAGGAGTGGGGCTGATACAATATGCGACTTGTGATAGTTGGACCCGACGAGTTTTATAATTGAGGACCTATAAATTTTGAGTTCCAATATAAAGGGATTTGTCGGGCTTTTCTGTGTATTAACACATTTTCGTTATAAAATCGAAATACAAAGGAAATGTGCTCGAAGTGATGAAACTACACCCGAAAGGTTTATAGATGCAGCCTTATATTATTTGAGTTCCATAATGAGCAGGATTTTGGGCAGGCCTTAGTTGGTAAGTGTTATTGGACGGGCTCCGTCTGATCCCATACACTGGCCGACCCATGGCTTGGTGAGGAGAGAGAAAAATTGCATTTCCAGGCGGACAGTCTTTGTGCACCTAAGCCACCCGAAATAGATATCAACCGTTGGATCAGAGATCACGCAGATCAATGGTAGGCTTGTGATAGTGACCAAAGGCGGACCCGATAGGATAATAAGGCGGATTTAATATTATTTGAAGTCCGATATGAAGCCATTTGTTGGGTTTTTCTATGTATTTGGGTATTTTCCACTATAAACCCAAATATAAAAGAAACCACGACTTGCGATAGCGATATAACAACGAACCTCATGGATTATAGGTCAGACTTGATAATTTTTAAAGTTCGACTTAGTGGATTTTTCACTGTTTTTAGTGTATTATTTGTGTAAGCATAGAAATATATTCCGAGGGATTTCAACTGCGCTAGTGGTCCTTTCCATTTAAAAACAACTGGCCACCATACTTGAAGGCGTTTTACAATGATTGTTTAACACTTAGAGGTGATTTGAATAGACAGAGGCTAGGAGCCAGAGAGCCTAAAAGGGGAGACAAACAGACAAACACCAATAGGGCTTAAAAGCCACTCAATGTGAGAGATAGGGCAAGAAGTCACTGAGACAGAGAGAAAGCAGAAGATAGAGAGGAAGAGGGAGAGTTTGTGTACTCTTGTAGACTTAAGGATTTCAAGTAAATTCTTGTTGTTTTTTCACTATTGTGTTGAGACTCGATTTGAGCTCACACTTGTAACAATATGCTCTTGAAGACATAATAGAGAGGTCACTACTGAAGGCTGGACCAGGAGACGTAGCCAAGAAGTCTGGTGAACTCCTTGATTATTTGTTGTGTTGATGTGTCTGCTTGTTATGTTTTTCTAATTGCTCATTGTCTATATTATACACAATATTTTTTTATCCATTGCATTAAGTAATATAGGCATCCTTGCACATAACTCTGTAATACCTTAATATTGTTTTAAAATCACATTTTAAAATCACTAAATTCCATATAAATTCAGAAATAAATTCAAGCATTATCTAATATAAAATTTAACTAAAAAAATACAATACACATGTTTCCACACACCACAAATCTTTAATAATAACAACTCAAACCTACAACCATCTTAAAAATGCATTCTATAACCTCCTAAACCTATAACTCAAATGGCTAATCCGGGTGCGACTTATAAACTAAAAACCGTCTTCACTTTGAACTAAATCTTTCGGCTTGAAAAGTAAAATAAAAAAATTGATTAAAAAGTATAAAAAAACCTTCGTAAAGGAAAGGCACACATATTTTAAGCATATCCATATCGGTGGAATAAGACGCACATATTTTAAGTATATCCGATATAAATTCAGAGAATGGCATAACAGCTCCAACGATAATGATGGCAAATGGTCACAAAGTGAGCTAGTGATTTTTTGGCCACCACGGAACATAATCAGCCAAATTGAGCTCGTCTCGTTGAGGGAATAGAAGACTGGAAGATATCTGAAGAGAGTTTTTCTGCCCGAGGCCGAGATGGTTAGACTCTCAGAGAGTAAGATAACAGTTATCACTTCACTTGTCTTCCATGGTATTTAACAGGGGACCTATGTCTTCCATTTCGATTTTTTTGTTCCCAAAAAAATTGCAATAAGAAAGATCTGCTTATAAAAAAAATACGCACTCGTGTCCATGTTGTGAAAGTTCTAAGGAAATTACCCCACCAACGTTCCATGTCGTGACTAATATTCTGAAATTCTGACAAAATAAACAAAGACATTAGCAAACTTCTCTGTGTTACTTGTATTCGCATGTATCGACGTACTATGTCCAGGGTGTTTCTGTATTTTCAGGAAACATTGATGGTCTTGGTCGGTTGCCATTTTGAATTGAAATACGGCCAACTCTTCTAGTATAATATGTTGATCGTTCATGAGGTACTGTAGCCGATACCACTTGTGAAATTTCTGTAACATTTTCACCATCTATTTCTATCTCTGGCGTTTGGCTGTGTCTATCTAGCTGAGTATTAAACTTTTCGTCGCTTGTTTTCCGGATAAGCCATTTGTTGATTATCTTACTATGCCAACTGACACGACAAGTTTATGAGTTCCCAATTATCCTATTTCTCCCAATTTAAAAAAGTACACCACGCCTGTTTCCTTATGATGCAATGAAAGGAAAAAAAATATAATAACAATGCAATTTTAAGAAAAATAAGAATTTAAAAAAAAAAAATTCCTTAATTGCATCGTAATAAAAAAAGAGTTTATTTTATTTTATTTTATTATGTTAAGATTAGACCAAAGGAGACAAAACACTAATTTCACCTACAAAACACATGAATTGTGGTTCTTCTATTGATCGCATTAAACTTGATTATTACAATGAACTTGTGTAAAATAGCTTGACATACAACCATACAACTTCACATGCATCTACACACTCTAAATTCGAGTATGATTTAACTGGACTTGACTCAATGTTCAGTTAACCGACTCTCTAATTTTAACTCTCTAATTTTAGTCAACTCATCATATGGGAGTAATTATCTTATTTTAACACTCCCCCTTAATTATGACCAATAAACTAACACTCACTCATAACAACTCAAACATGTCTACTAGTCTATGTCTCACCTAGGCTTTCAACACCAAAATTTCTTTTGTGAAACTCAAACACATGTTTTTGTAACAACTTAGTAAATATATCAGCCAATTGATCACTAGATTTACAAGGCTTCAAGTGAACTTTTCCATTAATCACAAGTTCTCTAATAAAGTGATATATAGTATCAATGTGCTTTCTCTTTTGATGAAACACGCTATTCTTGGATAGTGCAACCATTGAGGTGTTGTCACAGTTTATTGTTGTTGATCCTTGTTGTTTCTGCTAGTCCATCAAATACTCTTCTTAACCATACTGTTGGACATGATGTTGATGTTGCTGCTACATATTGTGCTTCTGTTGATGAAAGTGTCACAATGGGCATGCCCATGAAATCACACCTGAACCGAGACGAAACACATAACTAGAAGTGCTCTTTCTATCATCCAAATTGCCTAAAAAAGCATTGTCTATGTATCCAATCAAATCCTTCTTCTCTGTTCTTGCATACATTATTCCACAATCTCTAGTTCCTGCTATGTATCTCAGAATTATTTTCCCTACACTCCAATATGTGTCTTTTGCTGTCTCGATAAATCTGGAAATCAAATTTACTCCTTGCATAATATCCGGTCTTGTAGCTATGAGATACATGAGGCTGCCAACCAATATTTTGAATAGAGTTGGATTGACATCTAATCCTTCATCATCCTTGCTTAAATTTGTACCTATTGCAACTAGCATATGGACATGTTTGCATTTTTCCATCCTAAATATTTTCAGCAAACCCCTATCATATTTATTTTAACAAATACAAATTTCTTTTTCAAATTGCTCAACTTCTATGCCAAGAAAACATTTCGTGAGACCAAGATCTATCATCTCAAAATATTTCATCATGGCCACTTTAAATTCATCTAACTCAAAATCACCTATATAAATCATGTCATCAACATATAAGCAAGCAATCAAAATATGTCCATGCCCATTTACCTTTGTGTACAAGGTAGGCTCAATTTTTCTTCTGTAAAATCCATTCTTAATCATGTAGCTATTAATTATGCTATACCAAGCTCTAGGCACTTGCTTGAGTCCATAGAATGCTTTCTTCAACATGTAAACTCTAACTTCTTTACCTTCAACTTCATATCCTAGACGCTACTTTAGATAAATTTCTTCTTCTATAACTCCATTCAAGAAGGTTGATTTCACATCCATCTGATATGATTTTCACTTGTTCCAAGTTCTTGTGGCTAGAATTTCTCTTACATTATCCAATTTGGCTACCGGAGAAAACATCTCTCCAAAATCTACTCCCAGTTCTTGCTCCTCCTTTTCTACTACATCATTTTCTTCCATCAGTGGCACTTGTGCATCAATTGTTTTTCCTACAGTCCCATTCCATTTCTCTTGTTCTTTGAACACAACATCTCTTCTAATTATGGCCTTCTTGGTGACAAGGTTATACAATTTGTAAGCTTTTGATTGATCATTATAACCAGTAAATTGTTGAAACTAATACTGAGAGGGGGGGTGAATCAGTATTATCTAGTTCTTTTAACAAATCTTCCTTATTTACACTTTGAATTATTTTTGCATATCAGTACCATAAAATAATGAGCAAGAAAAACAGGCAGTCACATCAAAGAATACCAGATATAAGGTGGAAACCCAATGTGGGTGAAAACCACCTGCTGCAAAATGTCTCTATCTTCTTTCAAATTAGAAACTCCTTTTACAATGGTCTTGCACTGGTGCAGTCCTTTACCAGTACGCAGGCTGCAACTTGCAGAGAGCTACTACTCTCTCTCGTTTTCCAGTATCACCTGGAAGGGAGCTACAACCCCCTACTTCTTTACAAGGACCACTTTTCATAAATTTTCAAACTAGATCCATATACATCAAATGATCATCAAGTACATATATTCACCTAGATAACCAGATCCACAATAACAGTAAACTAAACCCAGAACACCTTATCAACAAAAAAATCAGTCAACAAAAGATCTTAAGACAGATATGCAATTTCTTTTTCTCTGGCCTGCGTCGCTACACACTTCACCTTCTGTGGCGCCGTGCACCTCCGCAGCTACGCCTTCTATGGCACCTCCGCACTGTGCCTTCGGTGGCGCCTCTGTGGCGTCTCCTGTGGCGCCTCCGCACTGCGCCTTCTGCGGCGTCTCTGCACTGTGCCTTCTGTGGGCGTCTCCGCACTGCGCCTTCTGTGGCGCCTCCGCACTGTGCCTTCTGTGGCGCCGTCTCTGCACTGCGCCTT